>SKCR01029758.1:800000-944636 GCA_019454045.1 Zanthoxylum bungeanum
TATATATGACATAATAATAAAAATATATTTTACTAAAATAAAATAGATAAAGAAAACGATAATTATCCTTATTCTAAAAAATATAGAGAGAGAAAAAAAGAATAAAAATCCTATAAAAATTCTGAAAAATAAGAAAGAGAGTATGTCATCCTTATTCTCAAATTTTTTATTGTATTTCACAGGTTAATTTTTATTAATATTTCAAAATTTTCTGTAGGTTTCTTTGTTTAATTTCATTTGTTTCAAAGAATTTTGAAATTTCAACATGCATTAGATTCGAACCTATTAGATTCCAAAATTCTCAAACCAATTATATCCCATCATAATCAAACTTTTTCTTTTGGTCCTAACGGTTACTGACTGAGATATCTTACAGTGGATGAAATAAAAGTTACTTTCAAATCATTAATTATCAAACTTTTTTTTTTACTACTAATATCTTAGTCAAACGTTAACTTGTTATTTATTTAATTATGAGTTTGAATTCTGAAAATAATCTCAGTGAAGAAAACAGAAGACCTTTCCTAGATGCATACATCATGCATACGTCAAAATAATTTAATTTATTCTCAAAATTCTATTTATAACAGAAATCTTATACACGAAATATTATCTTTAACTAAAATCTAGTTAAATTATACTGACTAAGACAAGTTATAGTGGATGAAAAAGAAGTTACTCAACAATAGAGCACTGACAGAAGTGGCAATTGGCAGAAGAATACAGACAAAACAAGTCCAGCACATAGTGGAGGAGCTTTGAAGTTTTTCTTTGCATATAAAAAAAAGATTTAAAAAAAAAGATTCAACATTGCTTTATTACTAGGAATCAACTTTTGATGCTTAAAAATCTTAATTCGAAAATGATAGATTCCATTTGCAAGACTATTGAATTCAATTCAGCAAATATGCCAAGGAATTATCCCATTGTGATGCTTTACTTCTTTCTTTTTTTCTTTTTTTTTTTTGACTTAATTTTTTTTACTTTGATTTTTAACTCATTACTTTTTGTGGTATGGGTTGATTGACATAAAATCTCAAATGAGAAGAAAAAAATATATCGTACAATTAGATCATTTAAAAAATCACATTTTAATTTCTGTCCATTTCGATTCTAAAATTGAAAGTTATTTTTTCGCTTTTCCTTAATATATTTTATATTTTATCTTTTCTTATTATGTATGTGTAAAGGACAAAGTTGCACGTTGTATTACATAAATATATCAATAGCTAGTTTTTTTTTTTCCATTTATTATTATTATTTTAATGAAATTAAAAGTTTGTATTCTGGTCCAATCATATGCTATATACCAAACAAAAGAGAAGACAATACTAAATATAATCCCTTATAGGGAAAATGAGCATGACCTTCTTCATATTTGATAAAACTAATCGAAAACCTCTTAATATTTAAAAACTCAACAATATTCCAATTGCTGGTTCTCCTCTTCCTTGGCTTACAGGCTTTTACCCGAGTTGCAGAGAAGAAAGAGATGAGATTGACCAAATCGGAATGCGCACCTTCTTCATACTGTAAATTATCATGCGTACTTCCCGGCTATGACTGTCTTCTAAAAATACTCTCAATAAAGTTATCAATTATGGATGACAATCGAGACGTTTCGTCTCGATCGAATCTCATCACATCTCATCATGATTACTATTCAGGATGAAGAAATCGTCTTGAATCCTGACCGATATTTTGAATTTGGACGAAAAATCATACTGAATCATGTACTGAATGGTGTGGGATCCTGAATCCATTTTGGGATTCGAGACTTTTTAAGTTAAAATTTGGGATTCATGATAAAAAAAAAATCATCATGAATCCCGACTCGATTTATTATTTGAGATTATATATCGACCTGAATCCCGACCGAAATTTTCATTCGGGATAAAAAAAAAATCATCCCAAATCTCAGACCAAACGGGAAGGATTCGAGATTTCCAGCTAACCCTACTATTAGGGGGGTTTTGTTATAACAACATAAGAGTTTTGTTTAATTTTTAAACATTATGGGGGTTTCGATCTTAATATCTTACCATATATTATCATGTCCAATCCAATTCAATCCAATCCTACATGACATGCCAAAAATGTTTTGAAACTAATGGAAAATAAAATTTTGATTAGCAAAATTAATTTTAGTATTTAACTTTCCAAAGATTTTTTTTTTTTATATATAATTGTTTGCACGATTTTTGTGCGCGAAGAAAAAAGAGAAACGTGTAAGGTTCAAACCTCCTGAGACAAAGTCTCAGTAAGGGGTGTTTGATTAAGTGAATAAGCCTCCAAGGGGCACAAACACACAAATTACAGTCCTAAAAGTTATAAAAACTAAAAGATAAAAAATATGCTCGTTTGAATCTAATTTGATCGGGGCTTTTCTCTCTGTATGAGTGAGCTTTTATAGTGAAGCTTGTAAACTGCTTAGGCAGTTTCAGTATCTCCCTGCAGCTGCTGGATCGTGTCTTCAACCGTTGAGCTGTGCGTCTCAACTGCTTGATCGTGGAGGGAAAACTGCTTAACTGTTGTAGTCGTGGGATCAACTGCATTACGTGTTCTCGTTCTAATGCTTCGGTCGTCCTGGGTTCTTTTCGCTCTAATCTGATCGCTCTTCCTTTCATCGCCCTTCTTGCCTTCGTCCTTCATTCCTTCGTTCTAGGGCGATTTCGCTCCAGGGTGACATTTTTTCTTTTGCCAACAATTGTCCCCCAAATTCACCTTGATTGTACTGGAAGTGAAAAACGAGGTGAATTTTTGGCTTTTCATCCAGGTTCGTTCTTTCCTCGTGTAGGGAAGACCACCACGCTAACCGAGCTAGTCACCCGGCCGATCCCTCAGTCTAGAGAATCTGGGAAGCCATGGATTTTTGCCCTCGAACTAGTCCGCCAATCCAGAGAACCTGTGAAGCCGAGGAGTGCAGCACCCTCCGCGCAGAGAAATACGGTCCGCTGTTGTCAATGGGCGAAACCCATCCGCAGCCAGGGGATGCAGTTCCTTCTCCACCGAGGACCTTGGTCAGCCGTCGCTAACAGATATAGCCCATCCACACCATTACATTCCATTTCATACCTCACACCGTGTGGATGGCCGTTAGCTAACATTTTTACATTCCATTCCACACCTCATTGAAGAAAAGCTTTCGCTTCCGATGGCCTCTATTTCAGATATTCTCTTTTTTCCGGCTCTATTCTGCTCATTCTGTTCTTTCCCCTTTCATTCGTTAGCCAAAACATTTGCTTGATTAGGGAAAACCAAGCTAAGGCGTCTTGAGTAGGGTTGGCCCTTGGTCGGGCAGTTGGGAGAGGTTTCCTTATAAGCTATTTCTTCCACTCTGCTTCTTTTAAATGCTCTCAAGGCATGATATTGTTTTCCTTTGCAATGCTTTTCATGTGTTACCTGATCGATTGATGGGCTCTCTGCCTTAAGCCTGACTCTGTCGAAAGTGACCTGCAGTCTGGTGGTATTGTCACATCAACTCTACTTTTCTTATGTCACGTGCATCAATAGTGGTGATAGCTTGGACGATGTTTCCTGGGGGACGCTTATGCTTACACCTGTACTTGGCCGATCTAGTGAAGTCCGATGCTAAGATGCCAAGGTTTGGCCGATTTATTGAAGGCCGATATTGAGGCTTGGCCAATTTAGTGTCCGATGCTGAGAGTGTGACAAGCCCGAGGGATGAATTCTCACCCTGCGATTGGTTGAGCCGTCTTTTACAGTCCCATGCGAACCCATCACCTCTACAATAAATGCGTGACTCTTCCCAACACGTTTCATCATGAGGCCCATTTAAGAGCCGTTTTTACGTCACTTTCGTGTCTCCTTTCGTCGCACATCACTTTTGCAGCGAATTGTATTCTAACACCTGTTTAGGGCGATCCTTCAAACTTTTCGTTTTCCCGCCGTTTCCATCCCTCGACAATTCGGGTTGCGACACATGTCCCAGCCTGAGCCTTTCGCCTGTTTATATAAGGGTTTAGCCCACTCTGGTTCTTTCTTTACTTTCGCCCCGCATTGTAAAACTCTTTCTTACTCTCGATTTCCTGGTATCAATGGCGTCTTCTTCCTCTGCTACCAAAACCAATTCCTCCACTTTTACTGATTATAAGATAGCACTGGACGACCCCTCCGTGGGCACTTTCGGTGTTCATACTCTTGACGAGAATTACGGCCAGTGTGCGCTTGGTCATATTTTTATTGAAGACCATACCATTGCCACAGCCCCGTTGGTTCAACAATTCCTTCCTCATCTGGTCTTCCGTTTTCGGAGCCAATTGATATTTCTCCTTTGGCTCAGTCTAACCCGATTCGCACGTGGCCCAAACTTGACACTGCGTTCGAGTCTTGGTTCCAACGTATGCTATTGCATGCAGATACTCGTGCTTTCCTAGACAAGAATGGTTTACTTTCCTTCATCAAACTTTCGTTGGCCTTGCCCTCCTTTGACCGCAGTCTGTTTCCTATTTCTTTGCTCTTTGGTCTTCTGAGTACAATGTATTCATTTTCCCTGTTGGTTCTTTTACTGTCACTCTTCGTGACATCAGTGCTCTCACCGGGATGGCCCCTCTGGGTGCACCCATCTTGGCTTGCACAGCCTTCTGTTTCCATCATCCCTCAATGGCCCATTCGTCATTTTCATCATACTCTTCTTTTCTTCGCACATTTTTGAAACCGGTTGGTACATCATAGCTCCTTAGCACGCAGGACCCATTGTGCAGACCCATCATAATTCCGAGAAACCATCCTTTATTTGAATGTCCCTCTTCGGGAGATCATGTACCAATCGTGTAGGACCCGGACGACGAGGCCGAAGTGCCAGAACCTATTTGGGCGGATGGGCCTCTTTGGCGTCATCTTAAACAGCTTTACCCCTTAGCACGCAGGATGTTTACCGCCGGGCTTAGGGGAAGTTATAAAGACGTAGACGGCCTTTATAGTTTCGCCGAATTGGAGTTATTAAAGGAGGCTCGGTCAATGTACAGAGACGACCTACTTCGTCGTATTTATGAGGAAGAGGACGTCATTTACATTTCTGATTCTGATTCTCTTACAGATGTTCAACCCACCACTGCGCCGCAACACTCAACACCACAAGCAGCATCTCCAGGATCTTCAGTGCGTTAGACTTTGGCCTTTGCACAGCTATCGTCTTCGGTTCTTCCACCTTCTCCTCCTCGAGTGGAGTCTCCTATACCTTCAGCGCAAGATCTCTCTGCGCCAGAACAGCCGTCACCTTCGGCTCCCCAATCTTTGATTCCTCTACCTGTCGCTCCTACTTCGTCAGCCCAAATGTCTGTAGCTTCTGAACGATCGTCGCCCCTTCGGGCAGAGTCTCCCATCCTGCAACAACATTCTCCCGCTCGGTCGTCGCCCCCTCAGGCCGCATGGCCGTTAGTTCCTGTCCCCCAATATTCATCATCCTCAGATCTTTCGCTTCAGTAAAAACTTGTGCAACCGCAAGTTGAGATGTTTGAGGCATCGATGGATAAGCCATCTAGCTCTGGTTCTGGGGTGGTAAGCCTCTCTCTTTTTTCTTATAGTTCATGTTTTTGGTTTACATTTGCTAATTTTTTTCTCTGTATACAGGCGTCCGACCCGCTGCTGCAATCGGTCCAGAACATTTTGGATCGCCTTGGATGATTGTCTTCTGCTTCATTTCGGCCTCCTTCGCCTTCGGCCGGTGCCAGTACGGACCTGGAGTTTCTTCGGGAAATTATCGGCCAATATGCTTCTTTTACTACATTGGAGATTGGTCAGGCCGTTCTGCCAGAAAACATCTCCCAATTGGACAGAAGTTCATCTGAATTAAGCCGCCTACTAGCCCTCCATGCCTTACCTTTATCAGTAGATGATCGGCTCTTCCTCCAAGAACTGCAGGATGATATAGCGGCCCTTATCTCTCGGTATCGCAACATACATAGTCAAAGGATTGGGCTTCGCTCTGCTATAATGAAGAAAGAAACGCTTCGTTGCTTAATTATGATGCGCTTTACACTTGTGTTCACATGAGTTCAAGTAATAATAAATGACAAGAATTTGTGTTTAGGTGACATTGTAACGTATCCGTCCTCGTGGTTCGGTGGTATATGATTCAAAATTTGAGCTTGAAATTATGAGTTCGAATCTAATGAGTGTGTTTTCTGTAAGAATCTGAGACAAACAGATGTTTTACATGCTTCGCCTAAGTTCGGAATTAGTGGTTTGGTGACGGAAAAAAAAAAGAAAAAAAATAATAAAAGAGATTGATGTATTATTTTTTGAATTGTAAATGTAGGGAATTATCCATATCCATATTTTTACTATCATTCCATTTAATGAACAAAAACTGAAAAAAAAAATTAAATAAAGTTCGTGTGAAAGAACAAGTCAATAGAATCGATTGATTTCCCTAGTTTTATAAAATTGGCAAAATGTTTGACAAGTTTTGAATTACCCCCTCAATTTTCTGATGGAAGCAACTCAATTATAAGTGCGATTTGATATACTTAGAGAGAAAGAAATCAAAATCTTTTAATTAGATTTTAATTGGAACACACGTTTGAATACATTTAATGCTTTTAAAATGAGAAAAACAATTAATAAATTTTCGTTAAAAAGTAAGCAAAATTTGAATTAATCTACAAACAAAATTATATGAAAAAAATTATAATGTTATTAATAATCCTTCATTGCATAGGAAGAATATATATATATATATATATAAGAAAAGGTGAATATTAAATGAATTGATAGGCTTGTGAGAAAGTTGGCTTTATCATATTTCATATCCTGAGTCTTGACAAATATTCATATTTCATGAAATTGGAATTGATGTTTCTTATGTTGAGATAATCAGCTCTTTTGCTATAGTTTTTAGAAGCAAATTCATAAAGTAACAACTTACATGTGCTAGTAGTCATGCTGATGTTTTAGAAATTGATGTTTTTTGAAAACATTTGGTGTATATGTTGCATGACTTACTTTGTTTTATCAACGTCTCTATAATATTTGAATATGCATGTTTGAGTATATAATTTTAAGACGTTTCGCGGCTCTGCCCGGAATTTGTGCTAGACTACGCACTTTGAGAAAAATAAAAATTTTATATGTAATATAATATAATAGTGCAAGAGTATTCGAATATTGTTAACATAAAATAAATTTCTCCCAAGGACAAAAGGGCCAAACGTATCAAATGAAGAAAATGCATGATGTTTCTAAGGACGAAAAGGCATGGCGTCGTTCTGGATGAGATGAAGGAGGATTCGGCCCAGAAAGACTCAACTCAGGACGATTCTAGAAATGAATATATCAATAGTATTACATAAAGGAGGATTCGATCAAGGTTCCGGTTCCAACCGGTTCGGTTAGGGTAAGAACCCTAACCGAACCGATCAGGTTCCGGAACCGGAACCGGAACCAGTTGGAACCAAAACCTTGGCCGGGTCTAGTATTACATAAATATATCAATAGCCAGTTTTTTTTCCATTTATTATTATTATTATAATAAAATTAAAATTTTGTATTCTGGTCCAATCATATGCTATACTAAACAAAAGAGAAGGCAATACTAAATATAATCCGGGCAAATAAGCATAACATTCCTCATATTTTATAAAATTAATCGAAACCCTTCAAATATTTTAAAACTAAACAAAACATCATGCTTTCTAATAGTAATCTCTCAATAAAGTTCTCAAGTAGGGATGGCAATTGAGACGTATTGTCCTGATCGAGTCTCGTCGCATCCCATACCGATTACTATTCGGGATGAAGAAATTGTCTCGAATCTCGATCGGTATTTTGAATTGGTATGAAAAATCATACATAATCATGTATCGAAAGGTGTGAGATCCTGAATCATGTTTGGAATTCAGGACTTTTTAGGCTATAATTTGGGATTCATGATAAAAAAAAATCATCATGACCCAACTTGATTTTTTCTTTTAGATTATATATCTCGACCTGAGGCTATACCGAAATTTTTTATCGGGGATAAAAAAAACCATCACAAATCTTCAGACAAACGGGAAAGAACTGTTGGGATTTATGTCCTAGAGCTTCATGTATTGTAAATGGAATTGATTATTGTAATAATAATAAATACATTATTCATTTTATCAAAGTTGTTTGATTTATATCGCATATTGTCCAATTGTTTTGTTTACCTTGATTACTCTTGTACCTTTAGACTTAGTGTATGTTTGATGCACAAGAGGATTTAAGTCTAAAGTTAGTAATCTAAATAGTCCATAGAGAGCGAACAAAGAGGGTACTTTGTTTGTGGTTTATCTATAGCTGCGGTCCATTCTATACTTGTATGACGATCTTGATCCGGGATCGTTCATGTAGTGACATGGGAATGGAGGCACCTTGTATGATAAGATCATATAGGACTGGACTCAGATAAATACGAATTTCTTTTAATATCCGTTAACCAAGAAATTCATTTTATCTAATAGATGGTCATATATGGATTCGATCTTAATCCTGAGTGTACTACGAACTCCTGCATGACAGGTTATGTCCTTTGATTTACTATGGTGAGGTTGGTGTTGCATTCCCAGCCAATAACTACGTATTTTGGGGATATGATTTGGTATGTAGCTGGGAACGTTTTACATAGATATGGAATTCACTCTTCTTACGAGAAGCAGATGAATATCTCTTTTAAGAGTTGATTCGGGACTTGAACAATTTGAGCGCTCAACTTTTCTATTACGAATAAAATATTTTATATTCATAATTGTTATGAATTAATTGTTCATTATAGAATTAATGGTGCTTAAGAGACAAAATATTTAGAGGGGTTTTAACGGACTTATGACCCGGCTCTATTTATGAGATATTCGTGAAGGGCTAATCCATATGTAATGACTATATCGATGGACACCGAAAATGTTCGATTTATTTAATCCATCTACGGTAACGAGAGTTCAACTTCGAGTTTTTAGTGGAATAACGCGGAGTTAATAATTCGTAATATTTGATTAAAGAGTTTAATTAATATTTGGAATTATTGGAGCTCGGAACTGTAGGTCCATTTGGTCCCCGTGCTAGCTCGATTAACTGTAGCAAACCTAATATAACTAGATTGTCTAATTATATGCTCACATTATATTTATTTATATATTATTAATAAGATTAATAATATTTATTGTCACAAATGAAAACTATGTTAAATTAGTTTAACTTAATGTTTTCTAGAATTCTTTGATTATGAGATAATCAAGTCTTGATTATGAGATAATCAAGTTAGTAATAATTATGAGATAATTACTACAACATAATTGAAGGTAAATAAATCATTATTAATATATTGATTTTTATTTACCATTGGAGACAAAGCCATATGGCTTACCATGTCATCCAAGCAATTATGTCTATTAGGTGGCTTGGATACACCTAATAGATTTGTCATTAGCTAATGCATTTTATGCTTTGGTATGGCCTCCACATTTATGTGTTTGCCATTGAAAGAAAGCATTGAATGCTTAATGACAAAGCCATTGTCTTTAGCTTAACATTTCTTATGCTTTGGTATGGCATTCACATTTTTGTGTTGGCCATTGCAAGAAAGCATTAGATGCTTAATGACAAGGTTAGTTGGCTTGTGTAAGAGAATATAATCTCTACCATTTCTCTCACTTCCTAAGGTTAACACTTTGCATTCATTCACAAAATTGTTGTGAAAAAATTTGAGAGAAAAGAGAGAAGAACTTCAAATATTCACAAGTGTTGTGAGAGTATTTGAAATTCCAAAAGGCCAAACACCATTGTGACATCCTAAATCTCTAAATAGTTTAGAGGTTTAATCTTTGTGAGTGAAGCCCACACTTCGGTTTGTTGGTTTCGAGTCATAGTTCGGAAGATCGAGTGGTTGATCTAAGTGTTGGACACTAAAGGATTGATCTTGGCTAATACAACAAAGGGAGAAGGCAAAGAAAATTTTGAAGATCCATACCGGACCCGGTGCCACCACAAGCAACTTCCGCCGCGCTAAGGAAAGTCGTTTCCTACAATTGGCATCGAGAGCTTAAGGTTGAAAAGTTTTCTTAACCCTTTCTCTTTTTAAGTTTAAGTTTTAATAATTTATATTAGATATAAATTATTAATATGCATGTTGTGATGAGTAGGCACAATTAGATTCATGAGATGAATGGTTTTTAATGTTCATGTGATGAATGTTTACTTTGATTCATGTGATGAATGTATTGCGTTGATCGTTAATTTTTCCGGCTCTTATTTTTAGTATTGGAAATGTAAGACCATAAGGTCATATTCTTTCAAGTGTTGTAAGTTCATTTCTTTTGTAATAAGTCCATTTTGGAACTCAATTGTAACTTGGAGGAGCCGATGCCACAAAGGACTCATTACGAACCTATTCCGCGAAGAACTCAACAACATACCATGGAGCAAGATTTGAAGACCAATGGATGCCTTGGATTTATTGTACTAATTAGATTAGTATTTTTTTTAAAAAAAAAATAAGAGCCCGGTTAACAAATTTTTTTTGTATGTATGAAACTTCATTCCGTTACGAGTCCGTAGAAAAAAACGGGGACCAAAACGGACTCCGGAAGCTCCCGAACGGAGTAAATGAAGTTTTAGTGTTTTACACCAGACCGATTTCGTTCGAACTCCAGTCAAACGAAACTCAAACGTTTTGCTACTGCCTGGAAAATGTTCGAACGCCCAGAGAACGCTACACGAACGTTTTCAGCCCAGACCTGGGCATATATATGTTTTTTAAATTGTTTATTAACATGCCATATAGCCTAGGGTGCCTACTCTTGCATTTTCACATGCCATAACATGTAGACATGCATGATATTCAAGTTATAAAATATGATTTTATGTAAATTTAAAAGTTAAATTAGAATATAAGATGCATGTAAATGAATTAATAAGATTAATTAGTTTAAAGGTTTAAAAATTACGAATTCAAGTTTAAGAACAAATGGACATTATGAGTACATTATTTTCCTTGGTATATTGGATGGAAACCCGGATATAAATTCCATAGCCGCTTCCGAATGGACGGTAATTTGGTTTGCACTCGGGATACAATTCCACGTACCTTTGGAGTAAATAACGTACTTTTATCTATTAAATGGTTTAATGACATATAGTCCATTAGTTGAATTCTAAAATTTTAAAACCTATAAGTGAACTAATTTTTAATTGTTAAAATTAATTAGATCACTTAAGAAACTTGATTAAATTAGTTTAATTAAGTTAATGATTAGTAGAGACTAATAAGTATTAGTGAATAAAATTTTAAGTGTTAAAATTGGTTAGATCACTAATAATCCACTAGTATTAATAAGATATGTTTTAGCCGAGCATAATCTTAATACATTAGAAACTAGTGAGATAGAAACCTTAAACTTCAAAATAGTGAGTGGGAGAGGGATATACCACAATATATCCCGCGATCTCCATTGTTATCCAGAAACGTGAGATTCAATAGGCGCCTCGAGACGGCTTTGCTTTCGTCCCCCTACGGATGGTGTCCTTTTTGGGTCAATATCAAGTTTGGATTCCGAAAGGATAGGACTCTAGATGTATTTGGTGATTTGACCTACCCTACGGCGGCACTTCACTAGTTAAGTCCAAGGGTTCCGAAATAATGGGTCACACTCACAAAGGAATGGTTAAGTTGTTAATCAAAGCTTCCTTGATCAAAATAACGGTAGTTGATTAATATAGGAATAAGAGTTATTTCATATATATTATTCAATTGAGAATGTCTCAATCTATCATGCGAATACTTGACCTACCCTACGACGGCACTTATTTGTGGGATGATAGATAATCGTGGCATAGTAATTCTTTTAGGTTTCTAATTTATTATACATTGATCATGCATCATGTTTAATTTTATGCCTAAATGTTTGACAATTTTAATATGCGACGAATGAATATTGAATGTTCGTTTATTATTTTTCCAGCCATGGCATCTACCATAATCTTCATTTTATGTTAAATGGAAAAGTGACATGAATGCTATCTTGGTCTGTGAAGACCTTAAATTTGTCCTAATGGAGGAATGTCCTCCTGAGCCAGCACCTAATGCTGGCAGAGCTGCACGTAATGCCTATAATAATTGGATTAAAGCTGATGAGAAAGCCCATAGCTATTTGATAGCATCCATGTCTGAGGTTCTTGCTGCACAGCATGAGCCTATGGCGACATCATCAATGATTATGCAGTCATTACAGAACATGTTTGGGCAACCTTCAGACCGGCAACAACATGAGGCAATTGCCTCTGTATTGACCGCTAGAATGAAGGAAGCACATCAGTCCGAGACCATGTGTTAAGGATGATGGCTCATCTTAATATGGCTGAAACCCATGGTGCACGTATTAATGTGCAAAGCCAGGTGACAATGATCATGGAAACCCTTCCGAAGAGTTTCCTGCAGTTTAAGAGCAACTGTTCTATGAACAAGTTGACTTTCACATTGACTGAACTGCTGAATGAGCTCACCAATTACGAGTCCGTTATGAACGGTCCTCGTAGGCCCAATGCCGAGGCAAATGTTGCCGAATCTTCTAAATCTGCAAAGAAGAAGAAGAAAGGCAATTGGAAGGCAAAGGCAAAAATAATGAAAAAGAAGAACAATAAAAGCTCCAAAAGAACCAATGCCAAAGGAAAATGTTTCCATTGTGAACAACAAGGGCATTGGAAAAGGAATTGTCCTAAATACCTTGCAGAGCTTAAAGAGAAGAAGAATACAGGTAAATATGATTTACTTGTCATTGAGTCTCTTTTGGTGGAGGATGATAAATCCATATGGATTGTTGATTCTGGTGCCACTAACCATGTTTGTTGTTCTTTGCAGCTACTTGACTCATGGAGGGACCTTACTGAAGGTAGCTTTACCATGAGAGTTGGGACATGGGATGCTGTTTCAGCAAGAGCAGTGGGAGTTTCAAATTTGAATTTTAATAAAAGTTATTTATGTTTGAATGGTGTGCTATATATTCCTGGTTTTCGCAGGAATTTGATTTCTGTAACAAAACTTATGGAATGTGGTTTTTCTGTTTCATTTAATAATAAGTCAGTTATTATTAGTAGAAATGGATTAAATATATGCACGGGAAACTCCGAAAATAATCTATATGTATTAAGGCCGTTAATGCATGAATCACTGCTTAATACTGAAATGTTTAAGATTGAAAGATCTAAAACTAAACGGCAAAAGATTTCTCATGATGATACCTATTTATGGCACCTTAGACTTGGTCATATTAACCTTGACCGGATAGATAGACTAATTAAGAACGAAGTTTTAAATCAGTTAAAACTTGGTACTTTGTCTAGAAGGCAAAATGACCAAGAGACCTTTTACTGGAAAATGGATAAGAGCCAAAGAAACTCTTGAGCTAATACATTCGGATGTTTGCGGACCGATGAATGTAAAAGCCCGAGGTGGTTTTGAATACTTCGTCACTTTCATTGACGATTATTCCAGATATGGGTATGTTTACCTAATGCAGCACAAGTCAGATACATTTGAAAAGTTCAAAGAGTATCGTGCTGAGGTTGAGAACCAATTAGGTAAAAGCATCAAAATTCTACGATCAGATCGTGGAGGAGAATACCTTGATAGAGATTTTGAGGAATTCTTAGTCGAGCATGGAATTGTTTCACAGCTCACAGCACCTGGAACACCACAACAAAATGGTGTTGCAGAAAGGAGAAATCGAACCCTACTAGACATGATAAGATCAATGTTTAGTTATAGCAATCTACCTAGTTCATTCTGGGGGTATGCATTGCAAACTGCAATGTATATCCTGAATGTAGTTCCTTCTAAGTCTGTTTCTAAGACTCCCTTAGAGTTGTGGAATGGTCGTAAAGCTAGTTTGCGACATTTCCGCATATGGGGGTGTCCAGCACATGTGCTAAAGAACAAGACTACTAAGTTGGAACCACGTTCACATGTGTGCCTATTTGTAGGCTATCCTAAGGAAACTAGGGGTGGATTCTTTTATAGTCCAGAAGATAATAAAGTATTTGTGTCGACAAATGCTATATTTCTTGAGGAGGACTATATGAGAGAGTTCAAACCTCGAAGTAAAGTGTTACTTGAGGAGTTACTTGCTGGTACGACCAGTACATCATTGTCAAATGTTGACAAAGACATAACACCTTCTACATCTGAAAGTCAGATGCAAGTTTATCAGGATACCATACCACCTAGCGTAGTGGGAGGGTTGTAAGACAACCTGAACGCTATCTAGGAAATGGTGAGGTACAAGTTGTTGCATCTTGTGATGGTATAGATGATCCATTGACCTATCGTAGTGCAATGGATGATACTGATAAAGAAGAATGGCTCAAAGCCATGAACCTTGAGATGGAGTCCATGTATTCTAACTCAGTCTGGGAACTTGTAGACCAACCTAATGGAGTAAAACCCATAGGTTGTAAATGGATCTACAAGAGAAAAAGAGGAATAGATGGGAAAGTACAGACTTTCAAGGCTAGGCTAGTGGCAAAGGGTTATACCCAAAAAGAGGAGTTGACTATGAAGAAACTTTCTCGCCAGTAGCCATGCTTAAATCCATCAGGATTCTTCTTTCCATTGCCGCATATTATGACTATGAGATTTGGCAAATGGATGTCAAGACTGCATTCTTGAATGGTAATCTTGATGAGAGTATCTATATGGTACAACCAGAAGGGTTCATTACCCAAGGTCAAGAGCAAAAAGTTTGCAAGTTGCAAAGGTCCATTTATGGACTTAAGCAAGCATCTAGATCTTGGAACATAAGGTTTGATACTACGATCAAGTCTTATAACTTTGAGCAGAACATTGATGAGCCTTGTGTCTACAAGCGCATCATTGATGGGAATGTGGTTTTCCTTGTGTTATACGTTGATGATATTTTACTCATTGGGAATGATGTAAAGATATTATCGGACGTGAAAATCTGGCTAGCTAACCAATTCCAAATGAAAGATTTGGGAGAGGCAAGTTATGTACTTGGGATTCAGATCATTCGGGATCGCAAGAAACGACTGTTAGCAATGTCTCAAGCAACCTATATCGACAAGATTCTTGTGCGATTTGGTATGCAGAATTCCAAGAAAGGTAATTTACCTTTCAGACATGGATTCATTTGTCTAAGGAACAGTCTCCTAAGACACCTCAAGGAATTGAGGAGATGAGACATATACCATATGCTTCTGCAGTTGGAAGTCTTATGTATGCTATGTTATGCACGAGACCAGACATCTGTTTTGCAGTGGGAGTAGTCAGTAGGTTTCAATCCAACCCAGGATTAGATCATTGGGTAGCGGTGAAACATATTCTCAAGTATCTTCGGAGAACGAGAAATTATATGCTAGTATATACAAGTCAGGATATGATTCTGAGAGGATATACTGACTCTGATTTTCAGACGGATGTCGATTCTAGGAAATCAACATCTGGATCAGTGTTCACCCTAGGTGGTGGGGCTATAGTATGGAGGAGCATTAAGCAATCTTGTATTGCTGACTCCACCATGGAGGCTGAATATGTAGCAGCTTGTGAAGCAGCTAAGGAAGCAGTCTGGCTCCGTAAGTTCTTGGCAGATCTGGAAGTTGTTCCAGATATGGATAAACCACTCACACTTTATTGCGATAATAGTGGCGCAGTGGCGAACTCCAAAGAACCAAGAAGCCACAAGAGGGGTAAGCATATTGAGAGGAAATATCACCTCATCAGGGAGATAGTGCAGAGAGGAGATGTCGCTGTCACGCAGATTCCATCCGCAGACAACCTGGCTGATCCGTTTACAAAAACCTTATCGGCTAAAGTATTTGAAGGTCACCTAAATGGTTTAGGATTACATGACATGTCTCATTTGCTCTAGTCCAAGTGGGAGATTGTTGGGATTTATGTCCTAGAGCTTCATGTATTGTAAATGGAATTGATTATTGTAATAATAATAAATGCATTATTCATTTTATCAAAGTTGTTTGATTTATATCGCATATTGTCCAATTGTCTTGTTTACCTTGATTACTCTTGTACCTTTAGACTTAGTGTATGTTTGATGCACAAGAGGATTTAAGTCTAAAGTTAGTAATCTAAATAGTCCATAGAGAGCGAACAAGAGGGTACTTTGTTTGTGGTTTATCTATAGCTGCGGTCCATTCTATACTTGTATGACGATCTTGATCCGGGATCGTTCATGTAGTGACATGGGAATGGAGGCACCTTGTATGATAAGATCATATAGGACTGGACTCAGATAAATACGAATTTCTTTTAATATCCGTTAATCCAAGAAATTCATTTTATCTAATAGATGGTCATATATGGATTCGATCTTAATCCTGAGTGTACTACGAACTCCTGCATGACAGGTTATGTCCTTTGATTTACTATGGTGAGGTTGGTGTTGCATTCCCAGCCAATAACTACGTATTTTGGGGATATGATTTGGTATGTAGCTGGGAACGTTTTACATAGATATGGAATTCACTCCTTCTTACGAGAAGCAGATGAATATCTCTTTTAAGAGTTGATTCGGGACTTGAACAATTTGAGCGCTCAACTTTTCTATTACGAATAGAAAATATTTTATATTCATAATTGTTATGAATTAATTGTTCATTATAGAATTAATGGTGCTTAAGAGACAAAATATTTAGAGGGGTTTTAACGGACTTATGACCCGGCTCTATTTATGAGATATTCGTGAAGGGCTAATCCATATGTAATGACTATATCGATGGACACCGAAAATGTTCGATTTATTTAATCCATCTACGGTAACGAGTTCAACTTCGAGTTTTTAGTGGAATAACGCGGAGTTAATAATTCGTAATATTTGATTAAAGAGTTTAATTAATATTTCGGAATTATTGGAGCTCGGAACTGTAGGTCCATTTGGTCCCCGTGCTAGCTCGATTAACTGTAGCAAACCTAATATAACTAGATTGTCTAATTATATGCTCACATTATATTTATTTATATATTATTAATAAGATTAATAATATTTATTGTCACAAATGAAAACTATGTTAAATTAGTTTAACTTAATGTTTTCTAGAATTCTTTGATTATGAGATAATCAAGTCTTGATTATGAGATAATCAAGTTAGTAATAATTATGAGATAATTACTACAACATAATTGAAGGTAAATAAATCATTATTAATATATTGATTTTTATTTACCATTGGAGACAAAGCCATATGGCTTACCATGTCATCCAAGCAATTATGTCTATTAGGTGGCTTGGATACACCTAATAGATTTGTCATTAGCTAATGCATTTTATGCTTTGGTATGGCCTCCACATTTATGTGTTTGCCATTGAAAGAAAGCATTGAATGCTTAATGACAAAGCCATTGTCTTTAGCTTAACATTTCTTATGCTTTGGTATGGCATTCACATTTTTGTGTTGGCCATTGCAAGAAAGCATTAGATGCTTAATGACAAGGTTAGTTGGCTTGTGTAAGAGAATATAATCTCTACCATTTCTCTCACTTCCTAAGGTTAACACTTTGCATTCATTCACAAAATTGTTGTGAGAAAAATTTGAGAGAAAAGAGAGAGAACTTCAAATATTCACAAGTGTTGTGAGAGTATTTGAAATTCCAAAAGGCCAAACACCATTGTGACATCCTAAATCTCTAAATAGTTTAGAGGTTTAATCTTTGTGAGTGAAGCCCACACTTCGGTTTGTTGGTTTCGAGTCATAGTTCGGAAGATCGAGTGGTTGATCTAAGTGTTGGACACAAAGGATTGATCTTGGCTAATACAACAAAGGGAGAAGGCAAAGAAAATTTTGAAGATCCATACCGGACCCGGTGCCACCACAAGCAACTTCCGCCGCGCTAAGGAAAGTCGTTTCCTACAAGACCCATCAGGACTCGAGATTTTCAGCCAACCCTACTATTATGGGGGTTTTGTTATAACAACATAGGAGTTTTGTTTAGTTTTTAAACATTATGGAGAATTTTGATTATTTTTGTCAAATATGAGGTGGGTTATGCTCATTTTCCCTCCTTTATAATCCAATACGATCTTAATGTCTTACCTTATGTCCAATCCAATGCAATCCAATATTATTTTTTGAATTATAAATGTAGGGAATTATCCATATCCATATTTTTACTATCATTCCATTTAATGAACAAAAACTGAAAAAAAAAAAAGTTCGTGTGAAAGAACAAGTCAATAGAATCGATTGATTTCCTAGTTTTATAAAATTAGCAAAATGTTTGACAAGTTTTGAATTACCCCCTCAATTTTCTGATTGAAGCAACTCAATTGTAAGTGAGATTTGATAATTATTTAGAGAGAAAGAAATCAAAATCTTTTCATTAGATTTTAATTGGAACACACGCTTGAATACATTTAATGTTTTTAAAATGAGGAAAAAATCAATAAATTATTGTTAATTCGTTAAAAAAGTAAGCAAAATTTGAGTTATCTACAAACAAAATTATATAAATATATAATATAATAATATATATATAATTATATATATATATATAGATATATATAAAGAAAATGATAAAGGTTGGTCAGTCATAATATTTTTAAAATTTTTCTTTCTTTCTTATTGTTCGAATTCAAATATCAAGTTTTATTAATATACTTGAAAATTAACTCGACTACACCCTTTGAGAAAAATAAAATTTTTATATGTAATATAATATAATAGTGCATGAGTATTAGAATATAATACATTGTGATTATTGGAATTAATATCTAGCTCTTTAAAGAGTATACATGCATCAAAATATTGAAGAAAAATATTCATATTTGTACATTATGATTATTCCAATTTATATCTATTCAAAATTCAAATAAATATACAATAGAGAGTGATATTATCCTTAATGTTTTTCATTTTTATGGCTTAAGTCGTAAATTTTTTTAATTACTATGAGAAAAGGACATTTAGAATCTCAAAATTTGATGAAATGGTCTGAAGACCCTTTATTTTTAAAAATGATGACACAAACCCCTTATTATAAATCTTAGGGGTCTATGTATTTCTCTGTATGAGTGTTATTATTAAAACAATTAAATTTATGCGTATATTCACTATAAGAAAATTGAAAATTATCGACCGATTATTCGGTCGGTAATCTAAAAAATTCAGGTTATAATTGACCGGTGTGTAATCACATGCGTATAACGTAAGCGCACGTATCGTTCAACTAGTATAAAAATATCGATCACACGATGACTTAATTCCTACTGTTATTATTAATTATTGATACTATTTATTTACAAGTATCTAATTAAAGGAGAAGAGATGATTGATTTTGGTTGGTTGAATGTGGATTTCCTTAAATAAATAAACAAAAGAAAATACTAAGAAAAATAAATAAAAGACACAAAGATCTAGGGTTGTGATTCCACACAATATTATCCTAAAGAAGAATTGATTCTCTTATACATGTGTAATAAGTCAGTTTGCTAACCTAGAACACGAAGATATGCAAAAGCCTCTGTCGATGGTCAGACGCAAATACCCAAATAACTCAATTAATCATATGTCTATGTTAACCAAGTTACCTGAATTCATTAAGTTCAAGTTCCAAAATTGGATGCCCCCGCCCGACAGGTATATGTCTATCATGTAAGGAAATCTATTAAGGGTTATATATCCTCAAGGAAGGTCGTGAGCTATTGAATCTAAAGCTGAAACCTAAAATCATTCGTCAAGTTCATTTTAAGTTTACCAAATCAATCTTATTAATGGCCAATTAACAAGAAGGATTAAGCGTAAGACTCAATAAACAAACTAAAGAATTACCCATAAAAAGAAAATCAATTATTAAGTGTGTGAATATTGTGTTTCATCACTTCCCTAGAATAAAAATAAAATATTGGGGGTTAGGGGTTCCACCTTTTCTAATTCTAATTTAGAAATCTCCCTTATTATAATATATAAATTATCAGTGATATTACCAACCGACCATGCAGGCGGTATCCTGATTAAGTCAGATTTTCAATTAAGTCCAACCGACCATAAATGTTGTGTTATCATTTGTCCATAAACCAGCCATATAAGCGGTAATCATCTGTCACCTAAAGACCGGCCATATAGGCGGTGTCACATTATGTCAAATAACTAAAACCAACCATTAAGGCGGTAATCATTTAGTTTCCCCCAGCGGAAATTTAACTACTAAACATAAAAAAAAAAAAAAAAAAAGAAACTACTACTATTACTGAAAATAAAAATACATAAATTAAATTACAAAAAATAAACAAATAAGATGCAATCCTTAAATTCCTTACAAAAACCTAAGGAAAACATGAGAATTACAAATGAAATGGCTTGGTATTTATAGGAAAATCTAAAGGTTTCCACCAATTTCTCAACCAATTGTTCTATCAATTGCTCCACTAAACACTCCATAAAGCATGCCACAAAACACTCCACCAAACATGGCACCAAACAAGTCACCAAACATGGCACAAAACATGTTTGATGGAAGTTTGACAAATTTTTATATTTTTGAAAATGACTTTAGTAATTAAACATAACACAATTTCGGATTATTTATCAATTTCGGTCATGAAACCTTCAGAATTCGAAATTATTTTGTTCTTCGAAGTTGTATATCTTTGAGTCTTCTTTAATCTGAAACTTGAATCACCTCAATCTGATATCGGAGTAAAAAGTTATGGCCAAAATACGAAACTTGCGCAAAATGTAATTTAGGACTGCACTTCGTGACGAGTATAGTAAATTTCCGTTTTCGCCATTTTTTGCTCTGGATTTCATTGTTTTAGCCCCGAGTTGATTCCATTAAGTCCCGATACTTTATTTATCTGCAAAACACTTAAAAACGTTCATCAAAACGTTCATCAAACCCGAGAAACTAAACAAAATATTAGGTAAAAGGGGCGGTAAATATTGATATATTTTCCGCTCATCACACCCCAAACCTAATATTTTGCTAGTCCTCGAGCAAAAAACAAAAGAAAATACAAGAAACAATTAAAATTAAACTAAGCCACTTTCGTATGGATCACGGTTGCATTTAGCATATGCAACAAGCCTTTAAACCCATAGGTGTCCCTAGTGGACGTTGTAGTCTCGTGAGGGTTTATAGCGACGATACCCACAAACGTCTTATAAAAGTAAAAAGATAGTAAAACTAATACACACAAAAGCAAAAAGATAAGAGAATAAAGAAGTTAGTGACTAAACATGTGGAACTTCTACTCAAAGTTAGTACTTGTTTTCTTTCTTTCTAAATTACCGAATAAGTAAATTCTCCGATTATTTTTACCATTCTTCATATACACAATCAACAAAATATTAATCAACTCATTTTACCCACAATAGTCACAAGTGCAGTTGGGAAGAGAATAATATTTTTGTCCTAAAATTTTATCAGAATCGATACATTTTTATAGCAATGAAATAATTTTTTCTGATGTTTTTGATTTTTGATTTTTGATTTTTTTATTTATATACAATATCTTCCGTCTATGTAGCGAGCTTTGGGCCAGTGGCTCCCAAACCAGTTGGCTTTTATGGTATTAGGTGTTAAGACACCCCTACGGACTTAATTACTCAGACTTCAGATATATATATTTTTTGCAACATCTTCGATCCATGTAGCGAGTTTTGGGCCTGTGACTCCCAAACCAGTTGGATTTAGGGCACTAGGTGTTAAAACACCCACACAGACTTAATAACTCGGATCTCATACGTTTTTTTTCACACTTTTTTCTTCTTTTTTTTTTTTTTGCTTTTTTTTTACTCCATTGTCATTTATAGATACTTCCTCCAATTAAACTAGAACACTGAATATTACAAACTCGTCAATTACTTCTCATGTCCGTATGTTACCATGCATGTTGATAATACTTGTCAACTGAGCATATGAACATTTATTTTAGTCAGTTTTATGGAGAATTCATAAATTAAATAATTCAAAATGAAATAAACAAAAATTAACTTGTTCCGAAATAGGTTGAGATACGTCTCAGGAGTAGAAATTCCTTACACAGCTATCTCACACCAATTTCACCTGATTAATCAAATTAAAAGCACAAAAACACTAAATAATTTTTTTTGTAAAATTTTTCAATTTGTTTGTATTTTTCGAAAAAAATTTGGACTAAAAATCACAAAATAAACAAGATACTAATCAACTATTCCCTCCCCAAACCTAAATGAGACATTGTCCCCAATGTCTTAAACAGTAGAAGAATAGTTTAAAAGATCATACCTAGTTAACTGAAATTCTACGAAAAAAATTACCGATTAAGATCTATATCCAATTTACACTTCTTACCACGATCGCTATTTGACCAGTTCAACTTGGAAAGAATGAGGTCGATTTTTGGTTCAAAGGCTAAGATTTGGTCAATTAATTCCTCGGCCTTTGTTGCAGTCAGGAAAATATCTTGTACTGATTTTGTGACAAACTCATGTCTTTTGGCTTCCGCAAGAAATACAAACAGAAAATCGAAAAAATGATCAATGTTGAGTAATCCAATGGGCTTCCGATGAATGTTCAAGTGCGCCCATGATGCCACTGTGAATATTTCCTCAAACGTTCCGAGCCCACCTGGTAAATCAATAAATGCATCAGCAGTATTGACCATTTCAAGGAGTTGTTCAGACATCCCCGAAACAATGCGTTCATCTCCATTTATTTTTACGATTATGTGTTCGTCCACCAAAGTTTTTGGAATGATTCCCAAAACGTGACCGCCACCCTCCTGAACGGCTTTTGAAATGCTTCCCATCAATCCAAGATTGCCACCGCTGTATACTAAGTGCATATTTCGTTCTGCTATGACTCTCCCCAATTCCTTTGCAGCCTCAATGAACTCTGGTTTATTACCAGAATTGGAACCACATAAAACACAAATTCGCTTGACTCGCTGCTGTGAAGTTGCTTCCATTTTCTCTCTCTTATTTGGATGTATATCTGGATGTGTCGAATAGAGAAATGTATAGCTAAATTTATAGAACCTGAAAATGGGTGAGTAACAGTTGCACTAGTATCTGTCAAATGATAATTATTAGTTGAACGTTAAAATAAATCGTGAAAAGTCAAAAAGTTTAGATCTTGTCGGCGAAAATAAAGGAAATAAAAATAGAAAAGAAAATCAAAGCAATTATTAAGGCAACGGAATTTTGTATGCAATACGCCACTCGTCTGGTATATAAACCCATCATGATGCGTCTCAAGAATTCATTCTTTACTCAGCCATCACAAATGAATTAGCTCTCTTCTTTGTGATTGCCAAACATCATTCATTCTGCCTTAAAATGCTCCGTTTGTGTTTTTCCCTACAAAATATCACACAATATTAAAAACTCTACAACATGTATACATAAAATATGGAAACATAATTTACAACAAATTACATGGGTTGCCTCCCTGCTAGCGCTAAATTTTTCGTCTTCAGCCAGACGTGACTGAAATCTATTTGTCAATGAGGTTTCAGCGTGGTTTTGAATGTCCGATAAAAGACAATCCCATGAGCGTTGCTTTTGAATGGTCTTTTCCAACTGTAAAGTGGCAAAAGGAATTTTATCTCATTCAGTGCTCGTGCCGCCTTTTTAAACTTTGTCGCTCCAGCAGTTCCTGAAAAGAAAGAAAGAAAATCAGGAGGTCTCGTATGATGCTTGACTTGGAATGAAAGAAAATCATGAGGTCTCGTATTTAATTTGTACTCCCCAAAACAGTGATGTTTCTCTTGAATGCTCAAGTTCTTCCATTTCATCTGTCATTTGCTCCTCCATTTGCTCTGCTTCTTCCTCCACCTTTTCTTCACAGATGTATTTTAAAATTTCCTTGTTCAACTCTTCATCTGTCATCTGTGAAATGCATGCATCATAATTGTCAACCTGAGGATAGAAATATGTGTCTGATTTTAGGTCTTCATCCTCTGAGGTTGATGTGACTGGCTCAGATAGATCTTCTTCAAACATTTTGTTGAGTGAGGAACGGACAAAATCGAGCTCAGCGGGTTAAAAATTTTTTTTATTATGCAGTCCTTAATAGTGGGTTTAATTTTTTTTCCTCATCACTTAAAATTTTCCTAATGCACTAAAAACATTTTCCATGCATTAAAATAATTACCATAAGCCAATTAAAATTTTTCAACACACTTTAATACATTTATCAACTCTTGACAAATTATTCTAGCTTCTAAAAATTATTTTCAACACTTAAAATAATCCAAGCATGCACACATAATTTCCACCAACCCTTGAAAAAATTACTCCAAGCATACAAAAATTCTATATCAACTATATATCAATTTTCATACACTTCAATGCTTCTAATTCCTCACTTACATGCTTCCAATTAATCCAACAAATCCACAACAATTTTTCTCAACAATAATCATCTACAAATTGAACAATAAAAATACAAATTAAATTTACCACAAGATGCTTTCAAGCCTTCCCAATTTGTGAATGGTTGCATCCAAGTTTATTTTAATCTTCCAAACTTTTGAACTCGTTCAAACTCCACTAAATTGAGCTCTCTCAAGAACAAGTCTTGGTGATCAAAATGTGGTTTGATCACTCAAGAGTAACAACCAAGATTTTTCCAAAATTGAACTCTTGAACCCTAGGAAAAATCAAGAATTTCAAGAACACAATTAATCCTTAACACTTAAAGATTAATTTCGATGGTCTTGATAATTTATATGGGTGATTTTTTTTGGGGTGAGATTTTGGCTTGAATTTAAAGAGCAAAAATCAATTCATCTTTTTCTCTTGGTTCGGCAGGCTTACTGCTTCTTCAAAAAAAAATTGCTTTTCTTTTGTTTTTTTTATATTCTCTTGGCAGTGGTGTGGTAAAAGATAAGCAATTGTTTTTTTGTTTTTTGTTTTTAAATTAAAATAATCAAAATCAAACCATTTACTTTTTATTAAATCATGGTTTAAAGCATCTCTACCCTACACCACATATTTCAAAAAGTAACTTAACCAAGGTAAAAATTTATCTCACCAACTTTAGTAACTAAGTTACCTTTATAAATCATTTAGTTACTTTAACCAAATAATTCAATTTGCTTTACCTTAGCTACTTTAACTAATTAAAAGCTTTATTTGTATAATTTAAGTAATTAATATTATATATTAATTTAACAATTAATTAATTCACAAATAATTACTAATTTAATGTAAATCAAATTTACATTTATTATACAATAAAATTATATCAACTCTTGATATAAAATTAATTAATTTAATTCATCTCATGAATTATCGGATTAAACAATTTAATCCTAAAAAACCTAAATAATACTTTGTCAGCATTTGACGAGAGGTCGCCCAAGTGCTCAACGAGTAAACTCAATATAATGGAACTCTCTAGACTCACGTTCGGTTGTTACTTATATATATACTTATATATCTCATATACTTGTATATATATATATATATGCATGAAGTCCTGCCCACCTACAAATCATGACCAAAACAACACGACACGTCGAACCATACAAGTCAAGGTTAAAACGCTAATGTATAATCCCTTCGTCATTTCCGTTTCCAATTGAGTAAGGTTATAGTTATACTGTCAAAACCTTATCTACTATATATATGAAACTTTTCATCATTATATTCCATTAATAAATAATATATGCAAAACTCTTTTCAATATTATTTATAATGTCAAAGAAACAATTTATTCGACGTACTTTTGGCCAAAAGATTTCCGGAATATACTCTGAAATATTTATGGGAACACAATCCAACCATATGGACTGACGAATCCTCATCTTAACACACATCGATCTTCGTGAGTATCGGTCTATACCTAACAGTCATCCAGAGGCCAGACCATGAAAGGTCTCGGACATGCATGGTATCGGGCATAGAGGATCACTCACAAGACCACGGTGGTGTCTCAAGTGAAAGGACCATAATAACTACTCAACTCGAAAAGACAACTATTGACAATTTTATGAAATATCTATTAGTCATCTTTTATGAGTTTGTTCAATACTCATTCAACTAATGAATATCTGCATTTCTATACGAACTTCCGCTAAGCTCACAGTCTGTTGAGACAAACCATATGTCCATTACATATATAGACAATGCACTAGTCTTACCAATATAATGACCGACCCATGTCAATATATCTAGACCATGAATAATTTATATTTGAGAGAATGCGTGATATTTCTCAACACCATTTGCAACTCTTGCAACTATATCACCATATGTTGTAACTCTCAGGTCTTTACTAAATTCATATAAGGTTCCGAGTGTAACTTGAAATCTCTAACTCTTAGAGTAATCTAACTCTTAGATTTACAATATATAAATAAAAGTAAGAGTCCATATGTTGTAACTCTCAGGTCTTTACTAAATTCATATAAGGTTCCGAGTGTAACTTGAAATCTCTAACTCTTAGATTTACAATATATAAATAAAAGTAAGAGTTTTACCATATAAATAAATAAATAACTATGATAAAATAAATATTATATTGCATAAATACCAAATATTCATACAAAAAGTGAATGGTGCTCGATCACCATTTCCAACACTCCAACTTGATCAAGTGTCATTCACGATGGTATCTAATACCCATAGACTCCACGTGTTTCTCAAACACCTTGGGAGTTAAGGCTTTAGTTAGTGGATCCGCTACATTTTCTTCAGTGCGTACTTTACAAACTACAATATCACCTATAGCCAAAATTTCTCTAATTATGTGATACTTTCGTTCCACATGCTTAGATTTCTGATGAGCGCGAGGTTCCTTGGCTTGAGCTATCGCACCATTGTTGTCACAGAATAATGGAATAGGATCTACTATAGATGGGACTACTCCAAGCTCCGCAACAAACTTTTTGATCCAGACAGCTTCCTTTACGGCTTCTGAAGCAGCAATGTATTCTGCCTCGGTGGTGGAATCAGCAGTCAAACCCTGTTTGGTGCTCTTCCAACTAATGGCACTGCCATTGAGAGAAAACACAAACCCAGATGTAGACTTTCTATCATCTGGATCAGATTGAAAATCTGAATCCGTGTAACCTCTCAATTGTAAGTCATTTTCTCCATAAATGAGAAACTTATCCTTTGTACCCTTAAGATATTTCAGAATATGTTTCACAGCCATCCAATGGTCCTGACCCGGATCAGACTGATAACGGCTTGTAACACTTATAGCCATGTTGATATCAGGTCTAGTACATAACATGACATACATTATGCTACCAACAACGAAAGCATAAGGCTGGCTAAGCATTTTAGCCATTTCATCATCTGTCTTAGGACACATTTTCTTAGACAGATGAATACCATGTTTGAAAGGCACATTGACTGTCTTACAGTCAACGAAGTTGTACCTTTCTAAGATCAAATCAATGTACTTGGACTGAGAGATTCCTATCAGCCTCCTTGCTCTATCTCTATAAAGCTTTATACCTAGTATAAAAGAAGCTTCTCCCAAATCCTTCATGGAGAAATTCTTACTGAGATAGGCTTTGACAGATTTTAACTACCTATATCGTTTATGATAATAAGTATATCATCAATATAAAGCACTAAGAAGACTACCATGCTCCCACTAACCTTTTTATAGACACATGATTCCTCTTCGTTTTTAATGAAACCAGACGATCTGATCACATCGTCAAAATGAAGACTCCAACTACGGGAAGCTTGTTTAAGTCCATAAATAGACCTTTTAAGCTTACATACCAGATTAGGATCTTTGGAGAATGCGAATCCCTAGGGTTGTTCCATATGGATATCTTCCTCAAGATTTCCATTCAGAAAAGCCGTTTTCACATCCATCTGCCAAATTTCATAATCATAGTGTGAGACAATAGCTAATAAAATCCGAATTGACTTAAGCATGGCTGCAAGAGAAAATGTTTCCTCATAATCAATACCTGATTTCTGAGTATATCTTTTTGCTACTAGTCGGGCCTTAAATGTTTCAACTTTTCCATCGGGCCCCCGTTTCCTCTTGTAAACCCATTTACAACCGCTATGAACAATTCTATCAGGAAGCGGAACCAAGTCTCAGACTTGATTATCATTCATTGAGGCAATCTCGGATTTCATAACTTCTAGCCATTTTTCCGCCATCGATGTCTAACACCGCCTCTCTGTAGGTTAAAGGATCTTTTTCTTCAACTAAGAAAACATCGAGGGTGTCATCAGATGACATCCCGTATCTGATAGGGGTAGGGGTGGAAAAACGAATCAACGAATCAAATTTGTTTCGAATCATAAACGAATCGAATCAAAATGTGATGAATTCGTATTCGATTCATTTATTAAACGAATCCTAATATCAGGATTCGTATTCGATTCGTTTATTAAATGAATCGAATACGAATATTCGTTTATTCGTTTAGTCAATGATATTATATAATAAAATAATTTACCATACTTGATTTACATTAATTCTTCATAAATATATACATATGAATTATGTAATTAATATATTTACTAAAAATATCTCACCAAATATCGAAAATATTACTTTTTCTATGATAATTAGCTATAATTTCTCGAATCTTAATTGAAAATTAACAAGAACTAGTAAATAAAAATAATAAAACGAATCCTAAATGAATCAATAAGCTTAAATTCGTATTCGATTCGTTTAATAAATGAATCGAATCGAATTGACCCATTTATTAAACGAATCCATTTTTCCAAACCCGTATTCTTTTTAAAGCGAATCGAATCGAACGAATAAACGAATCCTGACCCAAATTGCCACCCCTAGATAGGGGGACTCGATATCCTTTCTGACCTATGAGATGGTTGTGTCAAAGGTATTTCATCTTCCTGACTTCTAATTCTATCGTTGATTCAATGTTACTTTGATTTACTTCATCTAAATCATTCATTCTATGATCTGCACTTTCTAACACAAATTGTGTTTCTAAGAAAGTTGTATTTCGAGCAACGAACACATTTCGATTCTCAGAATCATAGAACTGATATCCCATGGAATTTTTAGGATATCCAATGAATCGACACTTGTACCCTATAGGTGCAAGTTTATCCCGCTGTGCAACTCTTATATAGGCAGGACAACCCCAAATCTTAACATACTTAAGACTCAGTTTCCTTCCAGTCCATGACTCATACGGAGTAGTCGGAACTGCTTTCGATGGAACTTTGTTCAGAAGATGAGCAGCAGTGTCTATAGCATGGCCCCACAAGTATATTGGTAGATCAGTGAAACTCATCATTGATCGAACCATATCTAATAAAGTTCGATTCCTCCTCTCTGAAACACCTTTGAGTTGAGGAGTGCCTGGATAAGCATATTGAGCGAGAATCTCATTCTCTTTTAAATAACTCATGAACTCACTGCTCATGTACTCACCGCCCCGATCTGATCGAAGGCATTTCAAGAGTTTTCCGGTTTGTTTCTCTACTTCAAATCGATATTTTTGAACTTTTCAAAAGCTTCCGATTTGTGTTTCATAAGAAACACATAACCATATTGTGACAAATCATCGATAAAAGTTACAAAGTATTGAAACCCACCCATGGCAGCATGATTTATAGGACCACATACATCGGAATGCACAAGTTCCAATAAATCATTAGCACAGTGTCCAACACCACTAAATGAGGATTTGGTCATTTTACTTTGAATATAATATTCACAAACTAGTAAAGGTTCTATGGTTAGATCCGATATCACACCATCATTAACTAGTTTGGTTAGGCGTTTTATGCCTATATGACCTAATCTCATATGCCAAAATTATGTGTTATTTATTTCACCCGATCTTTTCCTTTTAGATTTCTCTATATTAAAGACATCATGACTTTTTGTTAGAATGTAATGACCATCAACCATGGGATATGAAACGAGCAAAACATTCATATTATCATATAAATTCAAAAGACCATCTTTAATATTTATATGAAATCCTTCGCTGTCAAGTACAAAAGTGAGATGATTTGTCGTATCATAGTCAGCGTAAAATAACAATTATTAAGTGTTATATTACATTCATCAGAGAGTTTCAAAAACAAAATTCATACTGCTTCAACATGTAGAGAATCTACATTCCCTAGTCGCAGCTGGATCTCTCCCGACTTTAGTCTTCTAGTTACCCTCAGATCCTGTAACGAATTACAGATATGAGAAGGACAAGCGGTGTCTAACACCCAAGTTGAAATAGAATCAAAAGCAAGTGTAATGTCAATAATAGGAAAGCAAATACCTGAGGGAGATTTCTTCAAAAAGGCTAAATATTTCGGACAGTTGCGTTTCCAGTGTCCAAGCATGTCACATATGAAACATTTTCCTTTTGCAACATCTGTCTTCACCTTTGGCTTAGAAACCCCTGCGGAAGCAACCTTTGGACCTTTACCTTTAACTTTCTTTTTCTTTTTCTGTTTCTTCCCAGCCGGCTTTTGAGAAGCCTGAGAAGGTCCAGAAGAAGAAGCAACAATGACCATGAAAGTAAAACTTTTCTTATTCATGTCATCTTGAGCCGTCAGCAACATATTGTACAACTCAGAATAGGTGGGAAGCATCTTATGCATGTTAAAGTTAACGATAAAGTCATTGAAGGACTTTGGAAGAGACACGAGAATCACACTATTCCTGAGGTGATTGTCAATAGGAATATCCATCCTTTCGAGTTCTTCGATACAATCTATTAGCTTCATCACATGTGGGCTAACAGGTTTTCATTCCGGGAGGAAAGTATGAAAAACTCGACAGCCATCCTATACATCTCTAACTGAGGTCGATCACTGAATAGTTCCTTCAAATGCAACAAGATGGATCCGGAATCAAGCATCGGTATGTACTTCCTCTGTAGTTCTGGTACCATAGATCCCAAGATGTATGACCGGACTTTCCGATCATCATCCTTCCATCTGTTGAACGTATCACGTTCTTCATCTAAAGCATCATCAGAAACCCTTGCGGGTATTGGACGATATAGAACATATTCAAGTTGCTCCGCTTGGAAAGAATACGGAGATTCATAAGCCAAATATTATAGTTAACAGCACCCTGGAGCTTATGCGTATCAAGTATACGCGAAAGCAGGTTCGACACAGACATTATGTCTATACAAGGATAAAATAAAGTAGAAATTAATATTTAAATATAATGATAAAACACTAAATAGAATATGGATTTACTTTTTCTATAAAGTTTCATCGCATTGTTTTACATATTCTTTATAATCTCTACAAACAAGAATACAAAAATTTTACTCTTAAAACTCACAATACAAAGTAGATCCTTATTGACATTTACGCAAGTCTCACGCTTTAGCAATATTGACCATTGTAAATTCGAGAAGGTAGACAATTATTGTCAATTGCATCTCATGCAACTCTTACATTCGGTCATAAATCGAATCTCATCCTCACGCTTTAGCAATATTGGTAGTTCAATTTTTAGATCAATTTGTCTATCGCCGAAAGTAAGATACTAATATTTGATGGAGTTGGTGCTTGGAGTGCCAATCCGAATTGTACATTTTATTATTTATTAATAAAATAACTACATTTTTCATTTCATACCCTATTAATGGTATTGTCATTACGCGTATTAAATTGATGTATCGTTATGCTAAGAATGACATCGACCTTATAATAGTTTTGACACTAGGTGTAAACTATTCTTAAAGTAAATATTCCTAGTTGTTAGTTTTGGAATACGGTCGAATTCCTATAACCTAGAAGACTAGCACATGTCGTATATTGGAATTGGAGTTCCAATGGTTTAACGCGATGTACCATGAGTTTTGGAAACTCGTATAGACATGTGGGTATTCGTTGGAGTGAATACTGAATGACTCACGGGTGAATCCTAATAGTTGGAAGTACACACCACCGTCAATAGGAATCTCCTCGAGTCGAGTAGCATATGTAATCCTTTGACTATAGGATATCATTGATTTTGTGTGAGATCCTCTACACTTAGATGCCATGTATGTCAGAAACCTTTCATAGTCTGACCTCTAGATGTTCGTTGGGTGTGGACCGATGCACACAGTAATCAAGTGCGAAGCAAGATAGGATCCGTCGGCCCGTATGTGTACCATAAGGGGTTTAGGTATCCATGTTAGTAAAGTCATGATTCTTAAATCTTTGGCCAAAGTCGATCACCTAGGGTGGATCACATCAGTTATGGCGAATTGTGGACATGTCGACATGAGATGTGTGTCTTGGAAACTTGACGGTATATTATATGTTTTCTAAGCACAACTCAGATAGCCTACGACGGAGGGATTGTTAAACATATGTGATGACCTCGACTTGTATAGTTCAGAAAGGTCGTTTGTGTTCTTCGCGAATTCGGAGGTGGCCGAATTGCGTACATATTAGCTAGGCTTATATGACGAACGTGCTTGAACTTAGAGAGTCCCAATATGAAGTGTACTCGTTGAGCACTTGGGTAGCCGATTATTTTTGATAAAATATAATATTCGTTATTATAATTATCAACTAAGATAATCAAGTGTTATTGGATAACATTGATTATTTACTTTTACCTAATTGGATTAATTCAATAATTACACAAGAGCTTAATTTTAAAATCATAATTATCTCTACCATTTGAGGATATTATGGTAATTGTAAGTATGTAATTATAGGTGGTTTTGGCTTGATGTAATTGGATTAAATCAAGGTGGCAAACATTTAACTAATCCATTTCCTAATCTTTGGCTTGATTTAATTGTATTAAATTAAAGTGGGAGACAATGGAGATTAGTCACACCTAATTATACATATTTGGACAAATTAGATTAAGCCAACTTAAAAGTTGATTACAACTTTTATTAATTAAAAATTACATAAGTTTTGCTATAAATAGCAAGCTTTAGGAATGTTTTAATTACAAGTTCAAATACAAGCATAAGCAAATTCTTGAGAGATTAGCCTAAGTTAGAGAAGTGTTTAGAGAAGCTTGTGAGGTCTCTACAACATTTCATCTAGGAGAAATCAAGATTGGATATTGAATTGAAGCTTGGAAGTATTGGAAACAATATTGGATCTTGAAGTCAAGCTTGCACACCTTGGAGGTTCTCCAACAATTTCAACAAGGAGAAGTAGATTGGATCTTGCATCAAGCTTACTAGGTAATGTTTGATCTTCTCCAAAGCTATGTTTATTTGTGTATTAGATGCATGATCACATAGCTTAATGTTGAATAGGGTTAATCAATTGTGTTAGGATACTTTAGAAGTATAAATACAACATGCTTGTAATTAGGTCAAAATGTTCATGTTAGACATGGAACAATTAATAAGAGTTTGAAACTCTAAATTAAAGCTTAGAGTTATGGCTACCATTCTATATTCACTTGACCACCTTTAGGTGGACTAGAATTATTCACGGGACATTTCGTATTGGGATTCTAAAATGGTTTGTGCATTGGATTCAAAATTTACGCAAACGCGTATTTAGAATAAATTTATGTTTTTGGAAAAATATTTGATATTTTGAAAAACTAGATTTTTATTCTATAACATGTTATTATGATGGTTTTGAAATTAAAAATTAATTTTGGGTGTTTTTGAAGTATTTAAGGAAGACCGGAAGCATCAGCTCTCTGGAATCCAGAGAACTGAAGCTTAAAAGAAAACAATTGAAAAAAAAAGGTTGTTGCGCGCTACAGTGCCACGCGCACTGTAGCACATAGTGTACACGCGTGCAGTGCGCGCGCACTGTAGCACGTGTAGTGCACCCGCGTGGCACCCTTCGCGCGCGCTGATTTTGTTTTCCTTTGTTCGGGAGCTTCCGGACTCCGTTTCAGTCCCGGTTTTTTCTTATACACTCGTAATGGAATGTAGTATTTCATTAAATTTTTTAAAATTACACCCTTACTTGATATCCATGGGTTAGACCCATTTCCGCTGCACGGGGCACCGATCCGACCCTAGGGGTTCTACAACTGCCCCAACAGAATGGTATCAGAGCAAAGGCTTAACCACAGAACACATGTTTTGAATCTATGCCATAGTAATTTTAATTTAATTATGCATAGGACATATTGGATATGTATTGCATGTTTTGACCTAATTAAGTTAATGACTTGATTGTCATAAATCTCCCGTGATTAAGTGATTACTTTTAAGTAATAGTATTAATAATGTTGGAGCATTATTGGATGGTCCGTCTTGTAAATACGGAGATGAATGGGTTCTTACTACTTATATCCAATATCGTCATTAGTGTGAGGGTATAAGTGCTCGGAACTTAGGTCGCTCCGGTAAAATATTAGATGTAGCGTGATGAGTTAACGTAGTCACCCAATATCGTCATTAGTGTGAGGGTGTACATACGAAGCTCATTAATGCACATTGACCAGTATAAACCTAGAACACGTCTTAATCCAATATCGTCATTAGTGTGAGGATAAGAAACGGTTCAGGATCAAACCATGAGTCACATGAAGTGATTGACCTTGAAGGTCTACCTAATGAGTTTACAAAGGCCAATATCGTCATTAGTGTGAGGCTGGAGTAAATATCATGGGATCCACTTCCCGCTATGAAATTTTGATAGTCAAATTTCTATTTTTCCATTAAGGGAGATTACGGAATTACGTAAAGTAGTGGGATGACACTAATAGATTTAAAATTCCATAATCAATTAGTGTTATCACTTTTGAAATGAAAATTGTTCTGTTACTACTCAAAAATGTTGTCTTGTAGATGGTTGTCGCTAATCCATTGATGAAACTTTTGGATTCCAATAAGCTAAAAGGAGCCGAGAACTATTTCGAATGAGAAATGAACATACGCCTTGTCTTGGAGTATGAAAATTTGACTTATGTCACTATCAATCCACTGCCTATTGATATCGATCCTGACTCCACTCCAGAAGAGCGAGAAACTTTTGATAGATGGAAGGATGATAACCTAAAGGTGAAATCCTACATCTTAGGATCGATGGTTCCAAATTTACTCAGACAATATATTGAAGTACCGGATGCTTGGAGCATCATGCGAACACTCAAGGAGTTGTTCGACGTAAATCAAGAGATGGAACTTTATCGAAGGTCTAAGGAACTATTTCGTGCTGAACTCAAGGAGGGAGGAGCTGTCAGCACTCATGTTTTGAACATGATTGACAAAGTTTGATATCTTGAACGACATGAATTTGATATCTTGAACGACATGGCATTGTGTTAGATGAAAGGCTAGGCCGTAATTTGATTCTGTCTTCTTTGCCTGGTTCTTATGCTGGTTTTGTATTGAATTTCCATATGCGTTCAATGCAAGCCACATACGAAGAACTTCATAACATGCTACACACTGCGGAGCAAGACTTGAAGAAATGAAACCCCACATTGTATCTCCATGGTGGAGCTGACTCTTCAAAGACTTCTGGGAAGTCAAATAAAATTAAGATGGGGAAGAAGAAGATATCAAAGAAAAACTCCAAGAAGCGCAAAGGCGCAAAACCGAAAGTAGCTCGTGATCAATGTCTACAATGCAAGAAGTCTGGACACTGGAAGAATGACTGTCCAGAGCTTAAAACATGACCCTCAGGTACACTTTGTATTTTTCCAATTATTGACATCTCATTAACCTTAGATGCAAATAGTGGATGGGTGTTAGACACTGGCAGTCCCACTCATATTTGCAATTCCCTGCAGGAAATGAGGGTTAAACGAAGGCTGAATAAATGGGAGATCCAGCTTAGAGTTGGCAATGGCGAGACATTGGATGTCAAGGCCATATGAACTGTTGTTCTAGATCTCCCAAATGGATGTAAATTAGATTTGCATGACTGTTATTATGTTCCCTCACTTATCAGACAAATAATATCATTGCCTATATTAGATAAAGAGGGATATAAAATAAACATTAAGGATGAAACTTTGTGTTTGTATGATAAAGAAAATTTATTGAAATGTGAATGTTCTTTATCAAACGGTCATTATGTTTTGGAAACATGTAGAGATGTCTTTAATATAGAGAAAAATACAAGTAGGAAGTCTGAACAAAATAATACTGAATTATGACATATGAGATTGGGCCATATAGGTGTTAGACGTCTATCCAAATTGGTAAAGGATGGTTTGATTGAAAATCTTATCTTAGATCCTTATCCGATTTGTGAGTCATGTATCCAAGGAAAGATGAGAAAGGCCCAATTTCAATGTGTTGGACACCGTGCTGGAGATTTACTGGAGCTAATACACAGTGATGTGTGTGGTCCATTAAATCATACCGCTCATAATGGTTCGACATACTTTGTGACTTTCACAGATGACAAGTCTAGATATGGATATGTCTATCCGATGAAACATAAGTCGGAAACATTTGACAAGTTCAAAATATTCCGAAACGAAGTAGAAAAACAAACCAGTAAATTTATCAAATGCCTTATATCAGATCGAGGCGGTGAATACATGAGTGAAGAATTCAGAAATTATTTAAGGGAGAATGGAATTCTCGCCCAATATAGCCCACCAGGAACACCTCAACACAATAGAGTGTCTGAGCGTAGAAATCGTACTTTATTGGATATGGTGCTATCAATGATGAGCTATACAGATCTTCTTATTATCTTTGGGGTTACGCTTTACAAACTGCTGCCTACATACTTAATAGGGTTCCATCGAAAGCTGTTTCTATAACCCCATATCAAATATGGTTCGGTAGAAATTCAAGTCTTAAGCATTTAAAGATTTGGGGTTGTCCTGCATACGTTAGAATTGCGCAGCGGGATAAACTAGCACCCATAGGGTATAAATGTAGGTTCATTGGATATCCTGATAATTCCATGGGATATCAATTCTATGATTCCGAACAACGAAATGTATTTCTTGTTCGCTTTGCAACTTTTCTTGAAAAGTAATTTTTGAGAGAAAGTGGGAATTGTAGAGAGATTAAACTTGATGAGTTTGATCCCAACATTAAGGAACCTGAGATGGAACCAGAGATCCAACTAGGTGAAAGATCTACAACACAGGTTCTATGTAAGTCGAATAGGATATCAAGGCCTCCTGAGAGACTATTTTTAACATCTGATGTGAGCCTTGATGTTCTCCTCTTGGAGGAAACAGATCCGACTACGTATAAGGAAGTGATATTGGATATCGATTCGGGAAAATTATAGGAAGCTATGAAATCCAAAATGGATTCAATGCATGCCAATCAAGTCTGGGACTTAGTTGAACTTCCTGAAGGAGTTAAACCTATTGGTTGTAAATGGGTTTACAAAAAGGAAACGAGGGCCCGATGGAAAGGTGGAAACCTTTAAGGCCCGACTGGTAGCGAAAGGTTACACTCAACGTCCTGGGATTGACTATGAGGAAACGTTTTCACCAGTAGCCATGCTAAAATCCATTAGGATTCTTTTAGCCATTGTTGCATATCACGACTATGAGATATGGCAGATGGATGTGAAAACCGCTTTCCTAAATGGATTCCTTGAAGAAGATATCTATATGGAACAACCAGAGGGTTTCATATCCAGCGAGACTTCAAACTTGGTTTGTAAGCTCCAAAAGTCTATTTATGGACTTAAACAGGCATCCCGAAGCTGGAATCGTCGTTTTGATGAGATAATTAGATTATCTGGATTCATAAAAAATGATGAAGAACCATGTGTTTATAAGAAAGTTAGTGGGAGCATGATAGTTTTCCTAGTCTTGTATGTAGATGACATCTTTATCATAGGAAATGACACAAGATGTTTTTTTTATAAAGATGATATGAGATATACACATTAGAAGTGAATAATAGCATTTATATTTTGAATATAAATGAATCTCAAACATATAACATGACAAACAAAAGGCCCAAACTGAGTAAATCAAATGAGACTTATTTGTGGCATTATCGTCTGGGACGCATTAACAAGACTCGTATATCCACACTTTCGAAGAGTGGATACTATGACATATTTGATCTTAATTCAAATGATGTCTGTGAATCTTGTTTATTAGGTAAAGTGCCTAAAACACCTTTTAATGGTAAAGGTGCAAGTGCCACCGATCTGTTAGCCCTCGTTCATAATGACGTAAATGGGCCCATGTCTAGCTAGGCTAGAGGTGGATATGAATACTTTGTAACATTTACAGATGTGGGATCGCGTTACAGTTATGTGTAACTTATGAAACACAAGTCAGAAACTTTTGATAAATTCAAAGAGTTTCGACACGAAGTAAGAAAAATAGACCGGGGAAAGTATTAAAAATATTACGGTCGGACCATAGTGTAAAATACTTAAACATATAAGTGTCAATATTACTTGAAAGAGTGTGGTATTCTTTCACAGTGTTCTCCTCCCGGAACACCTCAATTGACGGTGTGTCTGAAGAGAGAAACCGAACTTTATTGGACATGGTAAGGTTAATGATGAGTCGCTCTGAGCTACCAATTTCCTTCTAAGGATACGCATTAAACAGTGCAATACTTATTTTGAATAAAATTCCGTCAAAGTCTGTTAGACAGACTCTATATTAGATATGGACAGGAAAGAAATCGGGTTTCTCATTCCTTAAGATTTGGGGATGCTGGGCACGTTAAATGTTTGGATAATACCAAACTTGAACCCAAATCGGATAAATACCTATTTGTAACTGGTTTTCCTTGAGAAACCAAAGTATAGTACTTATACAACTCACATGAGAACAATGTAATTGTTGCTCTCCATGCGGTATCTCTAAGAGGAATTCCTATATGCAGTGGTAAGTGGGAGGAAAGTAAAACTCGATGAAAATCGGAGTAATACTGTTCCTGACATTGACTCATTTACAGAATATGAACAGTTCATCAAGGATGAGACTATACCACAATCTTCGAATACACAAGAACCGCGTAAGTCGGAGAGAGTCAGAAAATAACCTGGGAGGTATGAGTTTATGATCTTACCTCATGTAGATATTAATCTTATTGAGGAAGATAAACCGGCTAGGTATGATGAAGTGATACAAGGTATCAACTCCGATTTATAGCAAATGGCCATGAAGTCCGAAATAAATTCCATGTATACCAACCAAGTTTGCACACTGGTTGATGTACCAGAAGGCATTGTGCCTATTGGTACTAAATAAGTCTTCAAGGAAGACATACTGGGATGACAACATACAAATGTAAGCATATATGCTTGTATAGAAAGGGTATCGTTAATGACGTGGTGTCGATTACAATGAAACTCTTTCACCTGTTACCATGATTAAATCCATTCGGATTATGAAATATGGCAGCTAAACGCCAAAACCGCTTTCCTTAACGGAAACCTTTTGGAGGATGTAAAGAACAGCCTGACGGTTTTTGTCATTCTAGAACATGCAAACAAGGTTTGCAAGTTAAATCGATCCATTTATGGATTGAAACAAGCATTACATTCTTGGAACCAGCGTTTTGATGTAATCATAATGGTATATGATTTAATTCAAAACGAAGATGATTATTGTGTATAAAAGAGGGTTAGTGGGAGCGCACTGACAATCATTGTCCTAAATATTGATGATGTATTGCTTCTTAGCAATGACATTCTCATACTATAATCGGTGAAAGCTTGACTTTCATGAAAAAATCTCCATAAAAATCTTTGGGGAGGCAACTTTTATTCTAGGAATAAAGATCTACTGGGATAGATTTAAAAATTGTTGGCACTCTCCGAGGACCCGTATGTTGAAAGATATGTACGCGACTTGGTGTCTCATATGCTTTGAGCATGTAGAGTCACAATCAGACCGATCCAGGTGATAGTCACTGGATTGATGTTAAGAACATCGTTGAGTATCTTGGACGAACTACGGATGCATTCTTAAAATATGGGGAAAAGAGAACTTGGGGTAACTAGGTTCACCGCTGCAAGTTTCCAAACCGATAAAGATGACTATAAGTCGCAATAAGGGTATATTTTTATTTGAACAACAGAACAGTGAGCTGGAAATCTTGCAAGCAAGATACGGTTACCGATTAAACAATAAAAGCGGAATATTGCTGCAGCTGAGGCAGCAAAAAAAGCATTTTGGATCTAAAAAATTCCTAATTGGATTAGGAGTAGTTCTGATAGTAGCTGGGCTGGGCTACAACACAGGCTAAAGAACCACGGTCTCATCAACGATCCAAGTATGTACTTCGACTATTTCATCTGATTCGTGAGTTCATACATCGTGGCGATGTGATGATCGAATAAATCGCATCAGATGATAACATTGTAAATCCGCTGACAAAAGCTGTTTCGCAGTTGAAGTTTGAGCGACCTGTGCATAGTTCAGGTGTTGGACACTTGAGTGATTGGCTATAGGCCAAGTGGGAGATTGTTGGACAATTATGACCCGTAGCATCACTATTTGTACAGAACATGGTGTTGTTGTACAAATTAACTATGTGACAAAGGAAATTGCTCTTTTATCATTTTGTAATTGATATTACTTGGATATATAAATGATAAAAGTTCATATGATTAATACCGGATTAATAAGATATGAGACAATATTAATCCACAAAGGTTTAATCATTAAATATCCATAGTCGTAGTATTATCGAGACTGGACATCGATAATGCGGAATAGACTAGTATTACACTTGTGCATGTTATGGAAGCTTAACGGCATAGTTCTCATATATTTGGGTATTGGATACTCATGCAAGTGTAATAGGAGGTTCTGTTTGCCGATGGTACGGGAACAGCTTCGCTCTGGATAGACCCTTTGGAATCTCATTGGTAGTATGACTATATGTCTATGGGAATCCGAATCAGTGTAGGTGTATTTGGTCTTAACCTGAGACTTGCATCGCTAATACTTACGACAATCAGTATACTTTGGTTTTGGTCGTCCGGGGCTTTAACAAGTTCTGTGTACGCCTCTTCTGGGTATACTGAGAATCGTAGTGTATTGGGTGTAATGTCAAGATGGAAGTATCACTTCAGTCATATGGAGATGATGATCACGTAGGATACAGAACTAGTACTCTAAAGTGATATTGCCATCGGGGAAGTATGACTAGGTCATGACTTTCCGATCTTAAAGAGACTAGTTGCTGGTGATCCGATATATGCTTCGTACGGGGCAGACACAACTTCAGCCCTAGGCCTAGCATGTGACATCTAATACTGGAACATAATACACAATATTATGTATACTACGCCTGAAAAAGATCATGTATTCCTTAAAAGATTATTTCTGGAGAATTGGGTAGGCACGGTGTTTTGCTAGAAGCCAACCATGTCTTGTAAATAGGTGAAAATATGGTACCGGGTACGCACGTGTTCAGAGAGTTCGATGACCGTATTTACTGCCAACATATCCATGGATCTCTTGGGTCGCCTCCCTAAGATTCACCGATGACATTTGACTCGAACAAAATTAATCTGGGATTAATTATGAGAGATAAAATTAATTTAGGATTAACTACGACAAGAATTAATCTGGGATTAATTCGACTAGAAGAGAGAGAACGTGATTAATTTGGAATTAATCGGTATAAATAAATTAATAGTTAAATTGGATTTTTCTATTTAATTTATTTAATTGGGCTAAAATAATATATTGGATATATTAAATGAAATTAGATTTCAAAAGCGGAATTAAAATTAGATTTTAATTCGGGTGAAAGAATTAATTGGCAAGCTACTTTTGTAATAATTTTGCTACGCATTATTATTTAATTAAATTGGATTTAATTATGTCGCAACAACAAATTCATTTAATTCAAAATTAAACGAACCCAGGCCCGAGCGAAGTTGCGTGTCAAGTTAGCGACTTAAATTCGGAATTTAAAAGTGGTGGGACCTACTTCACTTACATCATTTGTTTGACTAATGATGGAAGTGGTTTGGCTTGATTTTGGAATTGATTTGAAGGCTTGGATTGCTTATTTTTTACACAAACCAATTCCAACACTCTACTTGACTATTTAATATTAGTCAGCTTAGGAAGTGGTAATGAGTTACTATTCACAACACCCATTTTCTCTCTTCTTCCTCACAAAAACGTGAGCTCCACCTCTCTCCCATGGATTTTTGTTGCAAAATTCAAACATGCTAGCACATTAAGGAGTAAAAGGAAGGTGATAAGGAGACTCACCCATGAGTTTGGAACAACAAAGAGGGCTTGGAGCTTCCATCATCCAAGAAAAGTTTTGAACTCAACCGATCAATGTAAGTCCTCCGCAACTTATTTTTGATTTTATTCACACACGAATCACGCTTAGAGATCCCGTGGCATGTCTAGGACACTAACAGTGGCACCCGAGATTCGGTCACATGAGTGAAATGGGGTTGTCTACCTTGACAAAGAAGGATCTAATCTTTGTCTCCAAAAATATTGCTCTGGATCCTTGTAATCACTATCTTTTCAATAAGCAACACAAAGTCTCTTTCAATTTCACTTCTATAAGAAAATCAGAGTTACTCAGTCTGGTGTACTCTGATGTTTGTGGTCCCTTTGAGGTAAATTTACTAGGCAGTAATAAATATTTTCTGACTTTTATTGACGATGCTTCTCGGAAATATGAGTGTATTTTTTGAAATCAAAGGATCAAGTTTTGGACTATTTCAAACTATTACATGCCATGGTCGAGCATGAAACATGGAAGAAACTGAAGTGCATTCGCACAGATAATGGAGGCGAATACACTTCCAGGGAGTTCGATGCCTACAGTGGAAGCCACGACATACGACATGAAATGACTGTTCCACACACCCCACAACACAGTGGTGTCGCTGAAAGGATTAACCGTACTATTATGGAGAAAGTCAGAAGAATGATCAACATGGCTAAGCTGCCAAAGCCATTCTGGGGAGAAGTTATTTGTGCCGCCTGCTACCTGATCAATAGATCACAATCTGTATCGTTGAACTTTGAGATTCCAGAGAAGTGTGGTCTGGTAAGCATCCCTCTTATTCTCACCTCAGAACATTCGGTTGTTTAGCGGTTGCACAATCCAATGAGCTCAGGCAAAAACTCGATGCAAGGACTACTCCATGCATTTTCATAGGCTATAGAGACGATGAATTTGGATACAAGCTATGAGACCGAAGGAAAGGAAGGTCATCAGAAGCATGGATATAATGTTTCTTGAAGACCAAACAATAGAAGACATTGAAAAGCCCAAGATGTCTTCTAAATCCAGTGCCAACAAAGCTGATGTAAATCCATATATAACCCCAGCACCAACACGAGTGGCCACAGATGATGATGAGGTGAAAGACATGCCAGAAGCAGAACCAGAGGAGGAAGGTTGTGATGCGCAAGGGGAGCTGCAACATGCTCCATCAGAGGCTATAGAATCATCCACAGATATGGATGACAACAGACAGCTAGGAACCAATGAACCTCTAGTATGAAGATCTGAGCGATGCCGGATTCCATCATCCAGATACTCAGGATCTGAATATATTCTGCTTACTGACGAGGGGGAGCCAGAAACCTTCAACGAAGCTGTATCTCATAAAGACAAAGACAAATGGTTGCACGCAATGCAGGATGAAATGAAATCTCTGCAGAAAAACAACACTTATGAGATAGTCAATCTCCCACATGAAATGAAGGCACTGAAGAACAAATGGGTGTTCAAGCTCAAGAAAGATGGTAGCGGAAAAGTGGTGAAACATAAAGCTCGGGTAGTAGTCAAAGGATTCCTACAGAAAAATGGAATTGACTTTGATGAGATCTTTTCACCAGTGGTAAAAATGACTTCAATCCGAGTCATCCTAGGATTGGTAGCCAAATTGAATTTGGAGCTTGAATAGATTGATGTCAAAACATCATTTTTTCTGGTGATCTGAATGAAGAAATCTACATGGAGCAGCCAGAAGGATTCAAAGTTTCAGGAAAAGAAAACATTGTTTGCAAGCTGAAAAAAAGCTTGTACAGGCTTAAGCAAGCACCGAGGCAGTGGTACAAAAAGTTTGACTCATTCATGGTGGGTCAAGGATACAAAACAACTACAGCAGATCAATGTGTATACATTCAGAGGTTTCCATGTGGAAATTTCGTTGCTCTTCTACTATATGCAGATGACATGTTGATTGTTGGACAAGAAGCAGCTAAAATCAGCCAGCTGAAGAAGGAACTCTCCAAGTCTTTTGACATGAAAGACTTAGAACCAGCTCAACAGATTTTAGGAATGGAGATTGTTCGTGACAAACAGAACAAGAAGTTATGGCTTTCACAAGAGAGTTATATTGAATTGATAATCAGAAGATTTGATATACAGAAAGTCAAATCAGTCAGCGTTCCGCTAACGCACCATTTCAAACTGAGCAAGAGTTCGTGTCCCTCATCCAAGAAAGAGATAGAGGAGATGTCATCAATACCATATTCTTCAGCTGTTGGAAGCCTTATGTATGCAATGGTATGTATCAGGCCATATATTGCACATGCAGTGGGTGTAGTGAGTCGTTTTCTCTCTAACCCTGGAAAGCAACACTGAGAGGCAGTCAAATGGATTCTCAGATACCTCAAGGGTACATCGAAGTTTCGTCTGAGTTATGGGGGAGTTGATTTGATCTTGGAAGGCTATACAGATTCAGATATGGCAGAAAATCTTGATGGTAGGAAATCTACATCATGTTTCATCTACACTTTTACAGGAGGAGCTGTGTTATGGCAGTCAAGATTGCAGAGGTTTATTGCATTATCCACAACAGAAACTGAGTACATCGCTATAGCTGAGGCAGGAAATGAAATGTTGTGGCTAAAGCATTTTCTCCAAGAGTTAGAGATCAAGTAAATATAATACAAGATACATTGTGACAGTCAGAGTGCTCTGGACTTGAGCAAGAACTCAATGTATCATTCTCGGACGAAGCACATTGATATTCGCTATCATTGGATACGCGAGGTCATAGATAAACAACTGTTGAAACTATTGAAAATCCATACATATGAGAATCCAGCCGATATGTTAACGAAAATGGTTACTCGAGACAAGCTAGAGTTGTGCAGAGACATAGCTGGGATAACTGTCAGATGATTATTGTTTCGGAAGCAGCTAAAGGGGGAGACTTGTAAAGTCTAACTGCACGAAATGCTTAGAAGCTTCTCATGCACCATCCAACTACCATGAGCTGCTGTCATGCATAAAACAGAAGCTGCCAAGGTAACTTTCAGTGGTAATTTACAAAAGCCATGAAATTAGGGAGTGCAAGTGTATGTTGGGTTGGCAAAAATGTGTGCACTGTAGCACACGTTTTTACCTTATAAAAGGGAGCTTTAATCTTAGTGAAAATCATCCCAAAAGAGTGTGTTGTATAGAATGGCAGTGAGGTTTTTTAGAATTGTAAAGTTTATACTTTGTATTTCTATTCTTGAGAGTAATAGAAACGAATTCAATTTTTTCCTCAAATACACTCTAAAGTGATCAGTGAATCACAACATAAAGAGTGTCTTTGGAGTTTCTATTAGTTCTTTGCAACTTTTCACAAACATGGATTCCTTCCAAACGAATACCTCCCTAATTTTCCTACATAGTATGTCTTCCATTCATTTTTAAACCAATTAATAAAATAAAATAAAATAAATTTACATCCTATGACGTCGCTTCCATATTTGCTAGACACAGAAACAATATTTTGAAAAAATAATAATAATTAATGGATTATGCTAACAAGTGCCCGTTAAGAATCCATTTAAGGAAACTTTTGACATCATTTTTATGAGGAATGAAAAAACTGTCAAAACATTAATGATTTTTTTTTTTCCATCAAAATTTTCCTTAAATAAATTTTTAACGAGTGCCCTTAGCATTTCCCATAATTAATAACTATTTATTCCGTCGGCAAAGTCTCATGTCGCCACGAGAAGTCAGAAAACTCGGCCGAGTCAAAGTACACGTTGCAATACTCAGACAACCCATCGTCAAACGCCACGTAATCGTTCATCAAATTATTCCCGCCACCGATTGCCAACTCGAACGAGTCATAACTCGTGAAGTTGTCGTCAAAACCCTAGAACTCACCGACTCAGACCAAATCGACCACCTCACCACTTTTAACCTCCTCACTCAAAACACTACTAGAAGGAGGCAGGCCGAACTCGTCATCAGAGGCTTCTAGAAGGTACCCGAGACTCGGTCGGGACTCGCCGGAAACCGATGATGTCAGATCAACTACCTCAACGGGAGGCGATATTTCCACCTCAAAGCTCTTCATTATAGAGTCGAGATCGAGAGCCGCCGCGTCGGGATCGAATTCGTTGAGAAATCCCGACAACAAGTCATTCTTTAACCTCTTAATCTCGGGCAGTCCAACTCCGGCTCGGCCGAGTCAACCCTGACTCGCTTCTTGTTAATGACGCTTAATTCTTCCATGAAGAAACTAACAAAACATAGAAAAATGTTGCCTCATAAAGTATCCAATGACCCACTCAGCTTTATGGAGGTGTTTATTTCTGGGATTAGGTTGCCTCATATAAAGTATCAAGAATCCTTCCATGATGTTCCATCAAACTTGTTGCCTCTTGAGCTTTCTCAGTTACCACAGCCTTTGCTTGTGCAAATTCTCGAGCTTGAACTTCTAATGATGCACGACTTTTCTCCAAGTTACAACTAGCTTCAGCAACCATTGACTTTGCAGACGTCTCATGCATAATAAGATTATATCTCTCTTGATCAGCGCGATAGAAAAGAGCAGAGCCTGCAGAGGCAATCTCATTTTGAAAAGTTTGCAGACGTCTCATCCCTATAATTTTGAAAATAACATTTAGTCACAACCGTTAAATATTTTCAATTAATTTTGATCAATTAACAAGATAAATATATTTATCAACAAAAACTAAAAATTATATTAAACGAAGGTACGTGCCGTGTCCATCCAACTATTAAAGGTGTTGAAAATTCTTCAAATAACATTGGAGGATAGATATGTATTTTGAATGAGAGGGTGCATTGGAAAGGTACAACCCTATGGAAGGTTGCACCCTAAACCAAAGGGTGCCCTTAAGGCACCATTCCATGCCTTTATAAGGATGCCTCCATGTTCACTCTCATTAATCGAAAGAACAATCTAAATTTGTGAGTCTGATTTTACTATTTTGAGTATGAGAGAGTTCCTCCATTTTCCAGTTCGAGATCTTGAGTGCCCCTTGAACAAGAGGAATCCGGGTTATTCTGGGAGAACATTAGCCACAAAACCCGTAGAGCACCGAGACAGTGCTGATAAGTTCTTAAGAACAGAGAATCATCTCGACTCGGACAATTTTAATCAGGTTTTTCTGGTTCTTAAAGTTTTAGGATTTACATGATTGTGATCTGGTTTTGATTGAGTGATGCATGCCAAATTAGATTTACAACACATATTCATCCAACAATCTTAAGAACTTATCGTTGTAAAATTTGTTGTAATTTTATTGATGCATGCGTCTCTTTTTATTTCCTTTGGTTGATCATTTAAAATCCAATTCCTAGAACACGTTTGGAACATTTCCGGTGAAGGTCTGTGACTTTTAAATTGATGCATGTCTTATTACTTAACAATGAATTTGGAGGCATGCGTATCATGCGCTTTGATATGTTAGATCACCATCATGCCGAAAATGCAATTATTATTTTCTTTTCCCGTTTTTGATTTTCTTGATTGAAAATCATTTTAAGGAAAATTTCATCCTCTGTCAATGCATGTCGTTAAATATGTATAATAAGGAAAAAAAAATAGGCGAACAGTTGTCAAGTTTCCATTGAAAAAATAATTATTATTATTATTTTAGAGAACATATGGCGTCAGTTGGTGTGTCGTTTGAAATAGTAATGGCAGAATTTGTTTTTCCTGGAAAAATAGTTTGCCTGAAGAACAGTTCAAAATTGATGTTCTGTGACTTGAATTAGGTAATTAATTTGTGATTCTATTTGATTTAGTTTGTTTATTGAGCAAAGCGTATAATACATTATGAATTGTAATTTAATTAAAGATAATTCATTAAATTTAATTAACTTAGGAAAATCATATAATGAATTTATAAACTTGGTTATTATAGATTTAAGTTAATTAAAATATTTTCAATTATCACTTAATAAAAACAATAAGTTTAAGTGATAAAGTTGATATTAGTATTCAAAAATAACACAGACTCACATTAATTTATATTATCATATGATATACATGCAATAAATGTTAACTTAGTAAAATCATATACTGAATTTTATAAACTTGGTAGTATAAGTTTAAGTTAATATTATGATATTCAATTATCACAAGCATACACCTATTTTATTGTGATAAAATTGAAAGTTATTTGTTAATTATATGTTGCATACTTGGTTGAGAATTAAAAGTGTAGTTATACACAAGTAATTCCATCCAAGCTTGATTGAATTTTATATTTATATTGTTTTGTGACATTGAAAAAGTGAAATACTGAGTTTGAATTGCTAAGAGGTTCTATTGAGAAAGTAGTTAAAGGATATTCTGTCAAAAAGGCGATAAGAGCCTAAGTGGTCAGGGACTTAAGTGGTTACTCCGGACCCCCCTCGTCCTCTGGGAATATTCCTTTATTTACTTTTCATAAGAAATCTTGGTTGGAAATTCAAGGACTTGTGTTCATTGGTACTACTGTCCAATAGAACAACAAGTGGATATTTGGTATATCATTTGTGACAAGATCATTTGTTGGTCATTGTACAATTTGTCTTTTGTAGACTTATTGAACCCTGTTTGTTTCCAGTTACATATGGTTAGCGGAAACATCACAGTACCAGTCTCTCATGGAGAAAAATCGGAGAAGTTTGGTGGGACAAACTTCAAACAGTGGCAGAGCAAAATGTTATTCTACCTGACAACTCTGCAGTTGGCTAAGTACCTCAAAGATCCTCCGGGTCCTGTGGAGGGTGAATCAGAGGCAGCCAAGGAACTGCGAGAAGCGACATGGTCGTCTGACGACTTCCTATGCAAGAACTACCTTATGGGTGGTCTTGACAATACCTTGTACATTGTGTACTAAGGCATGTCTTCTGCGAAGATTCTCTGGGAATCTCTCGAGAAGAAATACAAAACAGAGGATGCCGGACAAAAGAAATTTATTGTGGGTAGAATGATGTCTCAGTTAGGTGAACTGCAATTGATTATTCATGAAATACTCTATGAAAGAATGAAACTCTATGAGACGTTTCAAGTTTCCATCATAATTGAAAAGTTGCCTCCATCATGGAAGGACTTCAAGAGCTATCTGAAACAGAAAAAGAAGCAGATGAGCCTTGAAGACCTTGGAGTTCGATTGAGAATCGAACATGACAACATGATGTCCGAGAAGGCCAGCTACAAGACTATGGGGTCTAAGGCCAACATTATTGAGGGTGTAAAGGGTAGCAAGAAGAGAAACAGTGGAGCTGATTCTTCCCAAGCGAACAAGAAGTTCAAGGGAACGTGCTACAACTGTGAAAAGAGCGGTCATATGACAGAGGACTGCAGAAACAAAAAGTCTCAGGACAAGAGCAAGAAAAATGAGGCCTATGTCGCTGAAGATGAGCAGTTAACTGATGAGATTTCAGAAATGAACCTCTCAGCAGTGGTAACTGAAGCCAACTTGGTTGGGAATCTGAGAGAATGGTGGGTAGACACAGGGGCTACTCGTCATATCTGTGCTGATAGCAAGATGCTTTCCTCGTATCAGAAGGTCGATGGCGGTGATCATCTGACAATGGGAAACTCGTCTACCTCTAGAGTGGTTGGACAAGGCAAAGTGGTTCTGAAAATGATATCCGGAACGGAGCTTACATATAAAAATGTTTGCATGTTCCAGATATTCGGAAGAACTCGGTCTCGGGTTTGTATTTGTTTCTGACAAGATTGTATTGACAAAAAATGATGTCTATGTAGGAAAATGATACCTCGATGAGGGCCTTTTCAATGACTGTCAATTGTGCTATTAATAAAGCTGAAACTTCTGCTTATATTATTGAGTCACAAAATGTATGGCATGAGAGATTATGACATGTTAATTATGATACAACGTGTACATTAATTAACATGGACCTTATATCTAAATTTGCATTGATAGCCAACATAAGTGTGAGGCATGTGTTGAAGCAAAAATACATAGAACATCATAGAACGAAGCTCTGAACCATTGGAACTTGTACACACTGACGTGTGTGACATGTATATTGTGCAAACAAGAGGCGGTAAAAAGTACTTTGTCACTTTTATCGATGATAGCATAAGATTATGTTAGGTGTATTTGCTGAGGAGCAAAGTTGAAGCTATTGAGAGCTTTATACACTGAGAACGAAGTTGTAAATCAACTTGACAAGAAAATCAAAAGAATCATGAATGATAGAGGTGGTGAATATGTTTCACCATTCGGTTAATATTGTTCTATGCACGGAATTATTCACGAAACCACTGCTCCTTATTCTCTTCAACAAAACGGGATTGTTGAGTGCAAAAACCGAACATTGAAGGAAATGATGAATGCCATGTTGACTAGTTCTGGTTTATCTCAGAACTTGTGGAGGGAAAGCCCTGCTTTCCGCGAACTACGTTCTGAACAAGTTTCCTCACAAGAGATTGGACAAGACACCATATGAGTTGTGGAAATGTTATGTACCTTCCTACAAATATCTGGAAATGTGGGGGTGTCTTGCCAATTGCCAAGGTGATGGTTCCTAAACCTAAGAAGGTGGAATATGACCCAAAACTGTTGCCTGTATATTCATCGGATATGCTTGCAACAGTAATGCGTATCGATTCTTGGTACAAAAGTATGAGATTCCTGACATCATTCCAAATGTGATGATTGAGTCAAGGAATGTAATATTTTTTGAAGAGATATTTCTTTGTAAGGAAAGACAAAGAAGATAGTCTCTCGAAAGATCTGTTGATACTGTCAATGACAGTGATCAGGTTGACCAAGAGTCAAATCAACATGGAAATGTTGAGGCAAATGAACCTAGACGTCGTCTAAGTCATTTGGACCCGATTTTCTGACATATTGGTTAGAAAATGAGCCTCGAAGCTATGAGAAAGCAATGTCTTCGTCGGAGGCACCTTTGTGGTAAGAGGCTATTAACAGTGAGATTGATTCAATCCAACAAAACCATACTTGGGAGTAGGTTGATCTTCCTCTAGGTTGTAAGCCACTGGGCTACAAATGGATATTCAAACGGAAGATGAAAACGGATGGATCAATAGAGAAGTACAAGGCGAGGTTTGTCATAAAAGGTTATAGACAAAAAGAAGGCCTTGTTTACTTTGACACCTATTCACCAGTGATTCGTATCACATCGGTAAGAATGCTTATAGCCATAACAGCTATATTTGGTCTTGAAATACATCAAAATGATGTAAAGACGTCATTATTGAATGGTGAATTAGATGAAGAGACTTACATGGAACAACCAGAAGGATTTAATGTTCCTGGATAAGAACAGAAGGTGTGCAAACTTGTAAAATCCTTGTACTGATTAAAACAAGCACCTAGACAATGACATGAGAAGATTGACAAAGAGATGTTGTCAAGTGGGTTTAAAACCGATGAGTGTGATAAGTGTATATACACCAAATCAACTCAAGAATGATATGTTATTATATGTCTCTATGTAGACGATATGCTGATAATTGGTAATAATCATGAGTTGATTCAGTCTACCAAGAAAGTGTTATCCAGCAAATTTGATATGAAAGATTTGGGAGTAGCTAACCTAACTCTTCCTCTATCAAAGAATATTGGCTTAAGCGTATCGCAATTAGAGTATTCGAAGATCATCGGAAGTCTGATGTATCTCACGAATTACACACGAACTGATATCGCTTAAGCTGTGAACAAGCTTAGCAGATATACTAGCAATCCAGGACATAACCACTGGAAAGCCATAGTAAGAGTTTTGAGGTATGAGAAACTTCAAAATATGGGCTATATTACGAGAGATATCATGTTGTTCTAGAGGGATACAGCGATGCTGACTGGATATCTGATACAGTGGATTCCAAATCTACGGTTGGATTTGGTTTCACACTTGGTAATGCAGCCGTGTCATGGAAATCCTCGAGGCAAACATATATTGCCCGATCTACTATGGAATCATAGTTCATAGCGTTAGACAAAATAGCGGAAGAAGCGGAATGACTTTGAAACTTCCTGGAGGATATTCCTAGTTGGCCCAAACAGGTGCCAGCGATAAGCATACATTGTGACAGCCAATCGGCTATTGGGAGAGCCCAAAATGCAATGTATAATGGTAAGTCTCGACACATACGTCAGAGACATAATACCATAGGTCAACTGCTCTCAAGTGGCATAATGTCGATCAATTATGTTGAGTCAAAGGAAACCTAGCGGATCCACTAACTAAAGGTTTACCTCGAGAGCAAGTTGAGAAGTCATCGAGGGAATATGCTTGAAGCCTATAATCTAAGAATTGTCACTGTGGAAACCCAACTTAGCTGATTGGAGATCCCAAGATCTAGGTTCAAAATGGACAACAGAAATTTTGTGCAATTCAAAACAAGCACTGAAGAGTTTTGTACTCTTTCCCATTCCGATAATGACGCTGAGTGCTGTCTGTCATGGTTAGGATAAGCTAAGGCTTTTAATGATCACTATATTAGGAGATGAGTCCTAATGGGGGTAAAGACAAATTACCTCTTCATAGTATATCACCTATTTCAAGTAAGAAGTGAGGCCGCTTCCATGGGAACTTTTAAAGGCGGGTTACCCTAAAGTACTTGATGAATCCAGGACCGTTGTTCAGGGCCGAAATGAACACAACCGTAGAACGGGAAATGGTCGAAGTAAAGCTGTGTGTTGGCAGTTGTCTTGGTTTACACCAACGGCAGAACAGTTCAAGACTATGGGTCACTGGTTTGCCAAGTAAATCTGATTGTCATTCACTAGGATAGGTTCAAGGCGAAAGCTACCTATTTCGATGCAGCTTTAGTTCACGGAAAACTCTCTCAAGTGTCTGTATGGATATTTGAAGAATTGTGGGGGATTGTTGAAAATTCTTCAAATATCATTGGAGGATATATGTCTTTTGAATGAGAGAGTGCATTGGAGAGGTACAACCCTATGGAGGGTTGCACCCTAAACCAAAGGGTGCCCTTAAGGCACCATTTCATGCCTTTATAATGATGCCTACATGTTCACTCTCATTAATCGAAAAAACAATCTAAATTTGTGAGTCTGATTTTACTATTTTTAGTCTGAGAGAGTTCCTCCATTTTCCAGTTCGAGATCTTGTTAAGGAGTGCCCATTGAACAAGAGGAATCCTGGTTATCCTGTGAGAACATTAGCCACAAAACCCGTAGAGCACCGAGACGGGGCTGATAAGTTCTTAAGGACAGAGAATCATCTCGACTCGGACAATTTTAATCAGGTTTTTCTGGTTCTTAAAATTTTAGGATTTACATAATTGTGATCTGGTTTTGATTGAGTGATGCATGCCAAATTAGATTTACAACACATATTCTTCCAACAAAAGGTTCCATGTCGCCGCCTGCGTAACTCCAGAATTCCAGCAAGTGTCATGTTCCTTTAATTTGTTTGATTGACTTGACTACTGCCTTCTCTCTCTCTCACACATTGGAGATTTTGCAAGTGAGCAGGAAACCTGAAAAGCATCGAAGAAAAGAGCAAAAAGAGTTTGAGATCAAGATCAAAGTGGTGCTTTTCAAAATTTCACCATGGGTACGCATAAATAAAAAAAAATGACAACGTACCTTTTTTAAGAAAGAATCTCTAAGAAATAAAGAGAATCTGGCCCATTATTTTTAAGATCTTCACAAACTACATTCAAAAAATGGAGTTCTTGATGGTCCCTTTCTAAAACATTCCATTCTAGGTGAATCACCTCATGTTTCTCATCGAAAAAGTCAGCAACTAAGTCTTTCGTATATTGTAAATTATCATGCATGCACGTGATTACTTATGTACTTTCAGACTTAATATATGCGTGTCATATACAAAAGGATTTAATTATGAAATCAGTAATTTAAAATAGTTTGTGAATGCAAACTTGTTTGTGGTTTATTCACAGTTGTGATACATTCTATAAATGTACGACGGTCTTGATTCGAGATCGTTCATAGGGTGACATGGGAATTGAAGCACATTATATGTTGTATCATATAAGATTATACCTAAACTGAAATGAAGTTCTTGTATTAAACTCAAAACTCCCGACCAATGGCCAATAAGCCAAAGAAATGAAAAAATCAATTCATATGATCTCCTCCTTTTAGATAGATTGGAAAACTTAATAATTTACCTATTTCGAGTTGTCCCGTCATATACGTTCATGCTCCTTATGATGCTTTTATATTTCTTTAACCTTTCAATTAAAAAATCTAAAACCTTCCATAAAACAAATGAACTTTTAACTTCCCACATATTTTATCAGCCAAAACAGTGATAAATTAAAAATAATGATAAAACAAATTATGAGCGCATTTAAGTAAAACATACCGTCTTTAAGAGTACCAAAACATTTAACCAAAAAAAAAAGTGCTCAACACGCCCAAAGTGCGGCTCCCATTCTTTTGTTCTGCTGATTACATGGAGTTTCAACTATGATACCTCCAGCAGATAACCATCAGTTCAATTAGGACTCCCCATAGCTCTCAATATGCATTTTAAGGAAAATGCATCACATTGTCATTCAATAAACTCATAACATATGCAACTCGACCATCACATTTCGAACATAAATTTCATAGATTAAAATGAAACAAAATTTGTGCCCTACTATTGTATTTTCATATTGTATAACGCAATAAATAAGTATTCTGCAATTACACCATTAGAGACAATGACTATGACAAGATTCCCCGATCGACTTAAAATAAAGCAGATACCTGTTCTCCACAATATCTAGACCGTCAAGTTTCATCTCAACCCACCTCACGAGTGATACTCCATATGCATTTTTACCTGTACAAATGAACAAAATAAATAAATATGAAGGCCAAAACTATCCTTAAAAATCAGGTTATTTAAACAGTGATAATGAAAAGCATATGACCAACAAAAAATGGACAGACATGAGCAGACTAAAAAAAATTGATTACCTCATTCGCGGAGATTCTTTCCATTTTCTTTTCTTTTTTACACCCTCTAAGGGAGAGGGAAGGGGAGGTGGCATTAGCACCCCATCAAATATTATGACATGCTCATGGGAAAACCATTAGTTTTATTGGCGAAGCAAAGATCCTTTACAACAAAGCCAACTGAAGTAAATATTTATCATATGACAATTACCTACAAATTGCCAAGAGAACTTATATGAACAATCAGTTATACAGCTACGAAGGGCGTATCAGCTGTTCACAAAAACAAGGACAACCCAAAAACACCACAAAAGGGAACGGAAAGAGTGTTCTGTGTATCTCAACTCAAAGATATAAATAATTCAGACCCCAACAAGAATCTTTGTTATAAAAAAACAAAAGCTCTCCTCTCTTTCGTAACTGCTTCTTGTTTTGCTAGTACAGGCACCCTTAGAAACCAAGTTTCACGTGGTGTTTAAAAGGAGTTTCTTTTCTGTCTGCTCTTAACTTTTTAAATTTCAACGAGTAAAATGTTGATACACAATCCAGTGGACATCATGTACTAGAGTTCCATATAAACATGTAATAAGTAATTCAAGAAACAGAATACCAAAATGAGGTCCAAACAAAATAGTTTTTATTAGCTATTACATACCCCTGGCACTCGGGCTAACAACAAGTGTATTAGGAACATGATCTTCATTATTTTCCTCTTCAATCTTAACTTTGTTTACTGAGGATACTACATCTTTGACCCCAAACTTCTCCTTGAGTTTTTATTCGAAGGTTGTGAACTGCCGACAGGCACACATAAAGCATTATCAACAGGTGATTCCAGAGCTTTCGCGGTTCGTCAATAATAGGTTTGACAGAACCACTATCACTGTTTTTCATCTCAATGTGCTTGAACACTGACTGCCCGGAGTGTGAGATTTCTTGGAAATCAGTTTGAGATGGAACGGAATTTGAATTTTATGTTTCCTCCCCATGATTAGGCCCATGTAAATGTTGTCCCATCAATTCCACTAGGTTGTTGGAGATATCTGGAAGACTTCCTTCACCTGAGATTATGTCAGGCTCCGCGCTGCTACTGTAGATGCTATCTGGAGGGGAAATCCATCCTTTATCTTGCATAGAGAGTCCATTGACACCAAGAAAATCATCTTTGACGCTCCCACTATCAGATCCAGATAGATCCTCTCTCCCTTTGTCATCAAATTGAGAACTATCAGAAGCAACAAGATCTGACTTTGACAAGCTAACCCCTTCTGATTTTACTTATTGGCTTTCCCCTAGCCCTTCAAGAGCCTTAAAAAAAGAGAGAGAGAAAGAGAGTGATCAGTTTTACCAAACCTACCACATACAAAAATGCCATACCCAGAGATGGAAATTTACTTTATGAAGATTGCCAGCATGAAGACTCGCAGTTCGTGCAAGCCTTGTTAGTATTGAATATAGTCCCTAAGTCTTAAACAATAGGACTGGTATATGGACTGTCCATGAATAGGGGATACTTCCATCTTGGTCTCCCTTTCACCGGTGATAGCATCAGTCATGGCAGCCGCTTTTGACAAAACAGATTCAAGAGGAAGAAGGATTGCATTTGCCTGCCCAGAAATCAAGAAAATCAGAAGATACAGTTTTCAGTCTAGAACAACCTACACTGCCTAAACTTTCAATATAAATTTTTAACACTGTGAAGGTCGGAAAATTCGCCCTACTTAAATAAGAATGCATACATCTAATAACACATGAGCTGAAAGAAAAGGAAAACCTTAAAAAGGTCTTCCATAAGTGAATGGTGTACAGCTGCAGCTTCCTTTTCCAAACTGTGAACACCAAGATCTTCAGTTATTGCCAGAACCTAAAGAGGAGTAAATAATATGAAAATTCAAAATAAAAAGAGAAGGGTTAAACAACATTAGCTATTTAAAAATTTTAAAAATAAATAAAAACAGACAAATACTTTTATTCCAAATATTTCTTAAGTTATAAATATTAGGAAGAGCCAGACCAAGCTTATAGCAGGAGCCTTGTGAGATGGGTATGACCTTTAATTTCTTAATTTGCAAATCATTACGGGCCATAAAAATATAAAAAACTGTTGTAAATATGAATTTAATACAGAAGTTACATGTTTTGAAATTTGAAAGTGTTGTTACAAAAAAAAAATAATAAATAAAATAAATAAAAAATCAATTTGGAGTTGCAAGCTTTTAAAATGAATATAGATGTTACAAAAGACCACAATTTTTTGGGAGTCTCATATTGGAAAGCCACACACAAATATTGTGTTCATATGGTATATGGTGTTGTGTAGTGAGTTGGGTTTGGGACGGGGACGGGGACGGGGACGGGACGGGTGCATATATATATCTTTTTGGAGAAAATTTTATTTAAAGATATATTCAATTTGTAACACATTTTCATTGGAAAATTTATTTTTCAGATTCCTAACAGCTGCTCTATTTATTTTTTCAACAAGTATTAGTTTTATTCCTTAACACAGTTTTTGTTTATTTATTTGTAAAACGTAAAAAATTAAATTACTAAACGTTTGGTAATTAATTTCAAACAGTAAAAAAAAATTCTTATATAAAAGCTGCCCTTCCTCACACTTTGGATAGAGATGAGATATATTAGAACAAAAACAAAAAATGAGAGCAAAATCAACTGTTTATTTCAAACAATTCCAAACCGAGAGAAACCGAGAGCAAAAGAGCAAAGAAACCGAGAGAAAATCTTTTGTTTTCAAAACCGACAACCTCATTGTTATTTCTACAGATTCCGAGCAATTGTTTTTGTGTTGGGTGTGAGTATTCAATCGAATGGAATAGACACACCTTTCATGTTCAGATGTGCGAGATAATGAAGAACATAATACCTGAAGCTGACTTTGCTTTAAGAGAAGCAATGCAAACTTCATTAGTAGCAGAATATAAGCCATTAGAAGCAGCTTCCAAGCTGCTTTGCGCCAGTTTCCACTCTTGTTCAGCACCTAAAACAGGAACCATAAGACCATAAACACCACTATATGAAACAGTGATTGCATAAAAGAAAATGATAATAATTAAGTATTGATAAGTATGGCAAACTCACAGGTAAATGAATGATACACAACCTCCAATTTTGTTACTGCATTCAGGTAAGCCTCTTGCCATGTTCTCCCATCACCACCACCTCTCACAGGATAAACCTCTCCTGGAATCTGTAAAACACCATCTCTTGACACTTCAAAATCTAATACTGACATGCATATTTTAACAATATTCGAAGCCTTTTCTCTAGCTTCCCATAATATTTGTCGACGCCTCATCAGATGGTCATGAAATTCAGGAGGAATTCCTGAAGTCTTGGTTGAAGAATTTCCAGCAGCACTGGAATTTGGCCACCACAAGCCCATCCCATTGCTCTCTCAAGCTGGCCTTCTGCTGTGAGTGAAGTTCTTCACAAGCTTGCAGGTTGTCAACTGACCTAGCTATTTCTGACACAGCAGACTGTAAAATTTCCAGCAACTTATGTCTGCTGAGATTTAGAATAATCGGGTATAAGTTCTCATCACTAGGAAAAAATTTCTGAAATGTGACTCCGTTGTTGTACGAGGGGGTCAAGGAAACATCATGCATCTGTTACAGATTGCAAGATTTGTTACATTAGGTTACTTTCCTTATTAGCATTTAACTTTCCTTATTAGCCTATAGCATATGTATATAAATATGTAATCAATAGTTATTGAATAATATATTCTTTCTCATTATCTTTTACATGGTATCAGAGCTTTTGTAAATGATTCTGGATCTGAAAACAAAATTTCCAGTTTGGGTTGTCTGCATTTTTTTCTTTTTGGCAGATTAGGGTTTAGGGTTTCATCCCCTTTTGGTTTGGGCCACCATCTTCGGAGAGTCGTCTATAGTCACCGTCGGCCTAGGGAGGAGCGCCACCACGAGTTCGGCCTTTCTGTGATTGATCGAGGTCATACCCTCTCCGTTTTGTCGCTCTCACACATCAGGTTCTGTTATTCATCTTTCATGTCGATCTGCAACCTCTGGTTTCTCATTTTCTGCTTGATATATTATTTCAATTTCAGTATTTACTTTTTGTGTGTTGAACTATGAGTGAAAAAAGGCCGTAACTGTTTCTGATATGATTCCGGTAATGTCTAAAATTACGGAACACAAGCTTCATGGCTCTAATTATATGGATTGGAGTAAGACTATTCGTTTGTACTTACGGAGTATTGATAAGGACCATCATATGACCAATGATCCACCTATGATGAGTCCAGACAGACATGGCTACGGGAGGATGCTCGGTTATTTTGCAGATTCGTAATTCTATTGATAGTGAGGTCATTGGTTTGATTAATCATTGTGAGTATGTCAAGGAATTGTTAGATTATCTCGAATTTTTATATTCAGGGAAAGGGAATATTTCTCGAATTTATGAAGTATGCAAAGCTTTTTATCGTGCAGAATAGCAAAATCGGTCTCTTACTACTTATTTTATGGATTTTAAGAAAACTTATGAAGAGCTTAATCTGTTACTGTCATTTAGTCCTGATGTGAAAGTTCAACAAAGTCAACGGGAACAGATGGCAATTATGAGCTTTCTAGCCGGTCTCCCTCCTGAACTTGAGACTGCAAAGTCTCAGATACTCTCGAGTTCTGAGATTTCCTCTTTACATGATGTATTTAGCAGAATACTTCGCACAGAAGGCACTCCGCCTGTTCAGTATAATAGTGCTCTTGTGAGCCAAAATTATGAGCCTGGACGCTCTTATCACCGGGGTGATGGAACCAATACTTTTGAATCCCATGCATCAAATCCAAATGGAATTATGTGTCGTTATTGTCATAAGCCAGTCCATATGAAGAAAGATTGCAGGAAACTCCACAACAAATATCAGAAAGCTCACTCAGCTCATGTGGCATCCGCTACTGATGCATCCGAGAATTCTGTACTTATCTATACAGATGAATTTGCCAAGTTCTCTCAGTACCAAGAATCATTGAACTCTTCCTCCACTCCTGTTACTGCAATTGCTGATTCAGGTAAATCTAGTGCATGTCTTGTTTCCACCTCCTCCAAATGGGTTATTGATTCTGGTGCCACAGATTATATGACAGGTAACTCTAGTCTCCTTTCTACCTTTCAATCGCATAAGTCCCTTTCTAATGTCACTTTCGCAGATGGATCCTCATCTTCTATTCTTGGGTCTGGCACAGCTAATCCATCCTCACTGCTTCCTTTAACACATGTTCTTCATTTACCTCAATTATCTTTTAATTTGCTTTCTGTCAGTCAGATTACCCGCACACTTAATTGTTGTATCTCATTCTTTCCTGATCATTGTTTATTTCAGGATCTTATGACGAAGAAGATTATTGGTAAAGGACATGAGTCAGGAGGCCTCTACGTTCTTGACACCCAGATACCTAGATCTATTGCTTGCTCGGGAGTTACATCTCAATTTCAGGCGCATTGTCGGTTGGGGCATCCCTCTCTTCCTTTGCTTAAGAAGTTGTGTCCACAGTTCAGTCGGTTATCTTCCTTAGATTGTGAGTCGTCTCAGTTTGCGAAACACCATTGTCTTAGTTCAAGTCCAAGAGTCAATAAAAAAGCCAGTTTTCCTTTTGAGTTAGTTCATTCTGATGTTTGGGGTCCTTGTCCAGTCCTGTCTAAAGCTGGGTTTTATTACTTTGTAACATTTATTGATGATTATTCGCGTATGACTTGGTTATATCTAATGAAAAGTCGTTCAGAGGTGTTTACTCATTTTTGTGCTTTTTGTGCTGAGGTTAAAACTCAATTTAATGTTTCGGTCCATACATTACGTAGTGATAATGTCAAAGAATATTGTCCGCTTCTTTTCAGACTTATATGGTTCAAAATGGGATTCTTCACCAAACATCTTGTGTCGATACCCCGTCCCAAAATGGAGTAGTCGAGCGAAAGAACAGACATCTCCTTGCAACAACAAGAGCTCTTTTATTCCAAATGCGGGTTCCTAAAACATTTTGGGCTGATGCAGTTTCCACGACATGTTTTTTTATTAATCGCATGCCTTCCTCAATTCTTCGTGGTGAGACTCTTTATTGTATCCTCTTTCCTACCAAATCATTGTTTCCTATTGAACCTAGGATATTTGGTAGCACTTGTTTTGTTCGCGACGTTCGTCCACATATCACAAAATTAGATCCCAAATCATTAAAGTGTGTATTTCTTGGATATTCTCGTCTGCAAAAAGGATATAGGTGTTATTGTCCTGACCTTCATAAATACCTCATCTCTTCTGATGTCACTTTTCTGGAAGAAACACTGTATTTCTCTCCATCTGTCTCAACCCGTCAGAGGGAGGATGATGATTGGCTCATCTACACTATCACCTCGTCCATACTAGTTTCCGACCCTGCTCTCACCAAGCCCCCTATTCTTCAGGTCTATTCAAGACGCCAGCACCCTCCTGATCCATGTCCTGCACCAGCTTCTTCAACAACTGATCCTGTATCCGATGATGATCTTCCTATCGCTCTCCGCAAAGGTAAGCGCCACTGTACTTATCTTGTTTCCTCTTTTGTGTCTTATCATCAACTGTCACCATCTTCTTATTCCTTTGTTGCGTCACTTGATTCTATCACTATTCCTAAAACGGTTCGTGAAGCCTTGTCTCATCCTGTATGGCGCAATGCCATGCTGGAGGAAATGACTGCCTTGGAAGACAATGGTACTTGGACCTTGGTTGATTTACCTCCAAGGAAACGACTTATTGGATGTAAATGGTGTTCACAGTTAAGGTCAATCCTGATGGATCAGTAGCTCGATTAAAGGGCCGTCTGGTTGCTAAAGGCTATGCTCAAACTTATGGTGTAGATTATGCTGACATTTTCTCTCTTGTTGCTAAATTAACTTCTGTCAGGTTATTTATCTCTTTAGCAGCCACCTATAATTGGCCTTTGCATCAACTTGATATCAAGAATGTCTTCCTGCACGGTGATCTCCATGAGGAAGTTTATCTCGAGCAACCTCTAGGGTTTGTTGCTCAGGGGGAGTCTGGGAAGGTCTGTCGTCTTCACAAGTCTCTGTATGGTTTAAAACAAAGTCCTCGAGCTTGGTTTGGCAAGTTTAGTCAGGCAATTGAGAAGTTTGGAATGCGGAAATGTACGTCTGATAATTCAGTCTTTTATAGGCAAACGGGAGGCGAGATCATTGTGCTAGTTGTATATGTTGATGACATTGTAATCACTGGAAGCGATAGTGTGGGAATCTCATCTCTGAAGTCTTTTCTTCATACTCAGTTTCACACTAAAGACTTAGGGGTGCTAAAGTATTTCTTGGGTGTTGAAGTTACAAGAAGCAACAAAGGCATTTTCCTTTCTCAGAGGAAATATGTGCTTGACTTATTGACTGAAACACAGGAAAATTAGAGGCAAAGCCATCAAGTACTCCAATGATTCCCAATGTGCAACTTACACCATATCATAGCCAGATAGATACCTCATGATGTGTTACGTACAAAGGAGGATGAACTATTTGAAGATCCGGAGAAGTACATTCGATTGGTTGAGAAGTTAAATTATCTTACTGTGACTCGTCCTGATATTGCGTATTCAGTTAGCATTGTGAGTCAATTTATGTCGTCACCAACAGTTCATCACTGGATAGTTTTAGAACAGATTTTGTGTTACTTGAAAGAGGCTCCTGGACGTGGTATTTTATATACGAATCATGGACACACTCATATTGAGTGCTTCTCAGATGCTGATTGGGCAGGTTCAAAGATAGACAGAAGATCTACATCAGGCTATTGTGTCTTTGTTGGAGGGAATTTGGTTGCATGGAAGAGTAAGAAGCAGAACGTTGTATCACGTTCGAGTGCAGAATCAGAGTATCGGGCTATGGCACACTCTGTATGTGAGATTATATGGATCTATCAACTCTTAACTGAGGTGGGTCTCAAGATTACAATGCCAGCTAAGTTGTGGTGTGATAACCAAGCTGCCCTCCATATTGCATCGAATCCTGTATTTCATGAGCGAACTAAGCATATTGAGATCGACTGCCATTTCGTTCGAGAAAAAATACAACAAGGCTTGATATCCACGGGATACGTGAAGACATGAGAACAATTAGGAGATCTTCTCACTAAAGCTTTAAATGGGGCCCGGGTTGACTATCTTTGTAACAAGCTGGGCATGATTAACATTTATGCTCCAGCTTGAGGGGGGGTGTTACAGATTGCAAGATTTGGTACAGATTGTAATAACCTAATTAGTGTAGATTCCTAATTAGGTTACTTTCCTTATTAGCATTTAACTTTCCTTATTAGCCTATAGCATATGTATATAAATATGTAACCAATAGCTATTGAATAATATATTCTTTCCCATTATCTTTTACACATCCATTCCATTTGGACAATTTCTAAGCTAATCTGTGAAGAACCTCTCGGAACTCATTCACCTGCCTTTTCATAAGGGAAGCCGCTGACCATGCTGCTCTAGCAATTTCAAGAGCATTGCAGTACTCCTCGAGCATTAGTCAGACCCTTCTCACAGCCCCGGTATGCTTTTTGACATCATCAATAGTGAGTTCCTTTGTTGCCTCGGTCATTAGTTGAAACCAACGCATTCTAATGTCAGTTTCCTGCTTCATGAGAGAGGAACTACGCATGTCCCTCTGGTTCCAAATTTGGTGTGAAGTTGGTTCAATTCTGCCCTACAAGCTTTCTTGCTGGTGTCATGGTCTTAGCTTACGGCTATGACGTTCAGTCACGTTACAAAGGAGCTCATGTCTCGGGACATCAGTTTAAGGTCGTTAAGGGTAATATGCACCCTTCATATACCCTTGTACTGGTGAGTTTCCATCCGTGAAGCCTTATTCAGAAGTTTGCCTGGAGAATTAGAAACATACTCGCTTGCCGCTAGCCGCTAGCGCAGAGTATTGTGGAGTTGTGAAGGAGCTTATGTTCCGGAGTGCCGGATCGGGCTAGCTCCAAGTCCTAAGTAATTCTTATAGGCATATGTATGGGAGATATTTCAACCATGAGGTCCTGTTTCGAAGTTTGTCGGGAGATTTAGAAATACGCTAGGTTGCCGCTGGACACTAGTGTAGTTTTGGTGCGTTGTGAAGGACCTTATGTTTCGGAATGCCGGAATGAGCTCACTCCAGGTCCTAAGTACCTCTCATGGGCCTATGTACTGGGGAGTTTTCGCCTGTAAGGTCCCGTTTGGAAGTTTGTCGGGAGAATTAGAGATGTGCTAGCATATGGCTAGACGTTGGCCTAATCTAGTGCATTGTGAAGGAGCTAATTCCTCGGGGTGTCGAATCGAGTGGGACCAAGTTCCAAAGTGAATCTTATGGTCACTTGTACTGGGAAAACTTCAGCCCCAGAGTTGGATTTCGAGATTTGTCGGGAGTAGGCCCACTTTTGGATCTTTTCCGCTAAAGTGGGGGTGTTGTGGAAACCTATCAAGACGAGCTCGTTTAGGGACGAGATTTTAACCCAAAGTCGCTTATATGGTGGCTTACTGAATGCCCGGAAGAGTTCCTGAAAACTCCTCTTAAGATAGATTTTAGAGGGGGGTGTGACAACTCAAGCGCTAGGTGCGTATACTGGTGAGACATGTGCAATGTCTTTAAAACCTCTTTAGGGGGGAAAGCCTAGGAGAACCTTGGGTGTGGCCAAGAGGGCTTCGGTGGTCTTGGGGCTTTAGCCGTGAACCCTCTCGCCCTTAGACAACGTGTGGACAATGGTGTATTGTCGAGATTGAGTTGGCGGGAAAATGCCATATTTTATATCCGGTTGTGCTATTCGAGTGCCGGGTCCCGGTGTTGAACGGGCCCGCAAGTGTAAGCGTTGAGATAGCTTGTGAGCTTTCATAAATCAATAAAATTACGGGTCTGTTCCCTCCCCCAAAAATGGGAAATTAGGGACAGAGGTTTTGAGAAGGCTGACTTACACGGGACGTGACCGTAGTAAATGCCGCACGAGCCCTTTTTCCGTTAAGGAAAAAGTTGGCCCGTGACACGAGGCAAACTCCTCTACCTCTTCCCAAGACAGATGATCCCTACCCTTCACAGTAAAGTGATGAGGCCAACCTTAACAAAGTAGCTCTGCTCCAGTTCAAGCAAGGATGCCCGCTCTAATTCAACCTCCACAAGGTGCTCCAATGCTGTATCAATGGACCCCCCTTATTTGTGATACTATTCCGAATGCATCCATAACTTCTGAATTGAATGAAATAGTGGATCTCATTATATCTGGTAGAACAACTTCAGTCATTTGCCCAACCAAGCTCTTACAGGCAAGTAAACTGGTTTTGAAGATTGAAGCCCAGTTTCTTTCCAAATGATATTTTGGACACTCCCTAACTGCATCATTATCATATATGTCCCCGGCAATTGATTGCTAGAGTTCATCGACAAACCCAGCTACAAGCATGCACTTCTCTACTTGCTCTCCAAACTCACAGAAAATAGTTCCAAAATCCGATTGCAAGATCCCTCCAACAGTCACTAAAAATGTCAAGCACCCTACACTTGACATCATCATACTCGTGACTTACAGCCATATTGAGAAAATAATACCTTATCCTTGTTCTCATCCCGCTCCCCTAGCAATCCCGCATCTTTTGTCCCATCATTTTTCAGCTGTCCAGACTGATATGAAGAATTAGCATATTCTTTTCTCAGAAGACCAGCAGACTTCATGTATTTCATGAAAGCTGATAGAAAACGATCCTTTGCTTTTAAGTCAGTCTCTGAGCCAACAGAGTCCACTAACTCAGCACACACTTTTTCAACTTTTTCTAGCTCAACTCCATACATTTCCACTTTACGACAGAGATCATCATGACTTCGTTTTATTGAATCGTGATTGTCCCCATGTATTCTCACAATCAGCGCAGCAGCCTGTCTTCTGGCAAGAGAGGATATCAACAAAAGGAGCATTGGCAGAGAGTTGGAGAACTTGTGCCCAGACATGCATTGCACTAGTTGTAAGATAATTTAGAGATAGGATTCTTTGCAAAGCCAAAGAATATGCTTGTAAAGTATTAAAGGCAGATGAGAGTCCATGATCCAATTCAGATATTAGCTGAGAAACCTCCTTATCTATATCATGGCATTGTACTTGTGTGGGCTCCGGAACTATAGTACATGGAACCCCAGCGACCAGATCAGGAGGTGTAAGAGAAAAAGCATCCAATGACCCACTCAGCTTTATGGAGGTGTTTATTTCAGGGATTAGGTTGCCTCATAAAGTATCAAGAATTCTTCCATGATGTTCCATCAAACTTGTTGCCTCTTGAGCTTTCTCAGTTACCACAGCCTTTGCTTGTGCAAATTCTCGAGCTTGAACTTCAAATGATGCACGACTTTTCTCCAAATTACAACTAGCTTCAGCAACCATTGACTTTGCAGACGTCTCATGCATAATAAGATTAGATCTCTCTTGATCAGCGCGATAGAAAAGAGCAGAGGCAATCTCATACTGACTGGGGACATCAGCGAACCTCTGGAAAATAGATTTAAGTAAACGAAAATCTTTCATTCTACAGAAATTCAAAAATTATAAGTATCCAAAAAATATACAAGCAGCAACTCTTTTACCTTGAGAGCTAATTCCACAACAGGTAAGGAAGCCAATAAAAGATCATGATGCTCCTGATAAAATTGGAAATTTAGAAGAAATCAAGCATTGTCTATATCTCCACATAATTTCCACATAATGCAAAGACAATAAAAACTTTAACTGAATTATTTAAGCAAAGATAGGAAAACCAGACCCACCAACATGCCAATTTGATGGAAGACTTCAGATTCATACAATCAAGATATACAAAATAATGCAATAAAACCTATACCCAAAAAAATATACTAGTCAAGAGACCCCATGTGAGGCCAACTTGATAAAGGACTGAAAAAATATGGGTAGTTCAATGTCCAGGCCACTCAAGGATCAGATTATATCATCTTTTTAATTAAGGAATGTATAAGCAAGTTAAAACAATAGGCGTATACCTGTAAGGGACAGTGAGTTTCTTGCACTCTTGATGCAAATAAACTCAAGCTCACCGCTAACTCCGTGCCTTTTTTCTTCACCACCAATCGCTGCATCATCATGAAAATCTCCTCGTGTCCACTCAATAAGGGGATCCCACAGAAAAACCTCCAGTAACATCAAGAGTATATCCTTGTTCTTCCTAAGAACACTGATCACTGTTTCACAGTTTGCTCTTAAAGTACCTTCTATGCCAGTCAACTCTAAAGCAGCTTCAATTGTCTGCGTAAGACGGAAGGGAACAATCTCTGGAACTTTTAGTCTTTGGCCTTTATCAAAACACTCATGTTATCAAAGATAGAAATAGCATCTTCCAAGCTCCCGCACTTTGCATACATATCTATATGTGCAGTGTTCACCTTCACATACTTACCAAATCCATACTTCTTAATATATTCACGTATCCACTTCCCTAAATCCAGTGATCCTAACAAAGCAGAAGAAGATAAAGCACTAAGCATAGTAATGCTTTAAGCATAGTAACATCAGTAGGCTTAAGATTCCTCTCTTGCAATTCACGAAACAATGATAATGCCTCATTTGGCCTGCTACTTCGAGCACATCCCATGATGATCGCATTGTAAGAAACAACACACGGTTCTGATATATTATCAAAAACCCGCCTGCCAGCATCCACATCATTACACTCCGCATACATATTTATAAGTGTAGGGGACACATAGACATTACAATTCAGAATTTACAACCTATAAGGTAACATAGTCACTATTTCCATACCTATAAACAAGAAGTGCAAGTATCAAACAAGACCACCATTTCACCGGTCGCAATTTTACAAATTTCACTAGCAGAATTTACATGATGGCAATCAATATGAATGGATATCTGCACTCAGGCTTATCATATTCATCAAAGTTGGAAGAAATGAATAATAGCTCAAATTTTTACTGCATTGATTTACAATCCAACATATTATTTATCCACTCAAATTAAAAAGCTAAAAGAATAAACATAATGAAAAGTATGTTTTGAATTAAACAATCAGTAAATTGAGCTAATGAAGGTCATTAACTAATGGAAATAGATTTGATTATCTATAAGCATCAGTTAAAAGCAGCAATAAAAATATAGCTTTTTTCAAATTTTACCCAAAAAAAAAAAAAACAACCAACTATCCGACAGATTATCATAAAGACACTTTAATCCCTATAATTTTGAAAATAACATTTAGTCAAAATCGTTAAATATTTTCAATTAATTTTGATCAATTAACAAGATAAATATATTTAACAACAAAAACTAAAAATTATATTAAACGAACGGGCTGTGTCCATCCAACTATTAAAAGTTCCATGTCGCCGCCTTCGTAACTCCAGAATTCCAGCTAGTGCCATGTTCCTTTAATTTGTTTGAATGACTTGACTACTGCCCTCTTTCTCTTTCTCTCACATTGAAGATTTCGCAAGTGAGCAGGAAACCTGAAAAGCATTGAAGAAAAGAGCAAAAAGAGTTTAAGATCAAGATCAAAGTGGTGCTTTTCAAAGTTTCACCTTGGGCATGCATAAATAAAAAAATAAAAAAAATGATTATATACCTTTTTTTAAGAAAGAATCTCTAAGAAATAAAGAGAATCGGACCAATTATTTTTAAGATCTTCATAAACTACATTCAAAAAACGGAGTTCTTGATGGTCCCTTTCTAAAACATTCCATTCTAGGTCAATCACCTCGCGTTTCTCATCGAAAAAGTCAGCAACTAAGTCTTTCGGATTGTAGGGGGCCTTTTCGGCCAATGCCGGCTGTTTGAAAAGAATTCCCATAAAGAGGGAATAACATTCATGTTTCTTCTCCCGGATCTGAAGATCCCGATTCTCGAACTCGAGTAATCGATTATACTCTCTCTGAGATGTAGCTTGATCCAGGGCTTCTTTTATATTGGCCAAATATTGATTTCCATCATTATCGGGAAGAAATGGGGTCTCCTTGTTCTTAAGTTTCATAATTCTCTGATAGAGAGAGGATTCCAGACTTTTATTCTTTTGGCATGTGAAGGGAGGGCCCGTTTCATCGTGAGCCTGACTAGGGATCGAAGAATTACCCGACGAGACATCAGGGGAAAGGAGCTCCATCAAAATTTCAATATCGGAAGAGTTCTCTTTCCAAGAGTCAGAGCCCTCTGAGCCGAAAGGAGCCGGAAAAGGAAGCCCTTGCCCTCCTGATGGCTGCGGTGAGTTCATGCCTAGTCCCACAGCCACTTCTGATGATCCCACTTCCCTCAAATGCGCCGCCTGTGGCTGCCTCCGCAACTTCCACCACCGTGAACCCAACGCCGCCGCTGCTTTGCAGTGAAGTGGGTGTTAGAGACGCGTGTTCAAAGTCTTAGATAATGATCAGTGTATGGAAAAGCAATAAAAACTATCACAGCGACGAAAGCAATAAAATACCGATAAATGATCAGTGATATGAAGTGTCTTCCAATACATTATATAATCTAACAAATAGTTTATAATTATATAATCTCAAGTGCAGAATAAATCATATCAGATTCAAGATTAGAAAATGAAAACAAATTCATAGCTAGCAATAATAGCACTAACTCGAAACACTACTGGAAGGAGGCAGCCCGAGCTCGTCATCAGAGGCTTCTAGAAGGTACCCGAGATCCGGCCGGGACTCGCCGGAAACCAATGACGTCAGATCAACGACCTCAAAGGGAGGGAATATTTCCACCTCAAAGCTCTTCATTACAGAGTCGAGATCGACAGCCGCCGCGTCGGGATCGGATTCGTCGAGAAATCCCGACAACAAGTCATCCTTTAACCTCTTAACCTCCGGAAGGTCCAACTCCGGCTCGGCCGAGTCATCCCTGACTCGCTTCTAGTTACTGACGCTTAATTCTTCCATGAAGAAACTAACAAAACAGAAATGAAATAATTAACCACGGAGCGGTTGGTTGAGTGGGCTCAATTCTACTAGGCTCGATTGAATATGCTCCACCGTTCGAGTCTCGCTAGAGCCATCATTATTAGAAGGATTATAAAATTCTCGGTCCGAATTCGGATTAGTCAGACTTAATACGACACTGAATTTGGATAAGTCTGGCCCAATTCGGATTAGCGTTAATGTTTGGGATGAGATAATGGCATGAGGGAACATAAGCTTTATATAATGAGACCAAATAGGGGAGAGAGAGACCGCGTCTATTGATGATGGCTTAAAGGATCGAAAACTAAAATAGGAGGACCTAGATCCCGTTCGGTTCAGTTCCGGTTCTGGTTCCAATCGATTTTATTTATTTATTTATTTATTTATTTTGTTTTATTAAAAAATAAAAAATTGATATTGATAAATCAATATAATTTAAAATTATGAATTTGAATTTATTACATTACATAATTACATTAAATTACAAATAAAATTTTTATCTAAAAAATAAAAATATATATATTATATAAATTTAAACCGGTTCCGGATGGAACCGCTGGAACCGAGCGGTTCTAACCGATTCGGCTAAGATAGGAACCAACCGGTTCGATTCCGGTTCCTAACCGGAACCTTAGCCACCTATGGACCTGCCATTATTTTAATTTCTTTTTTAATTTTTAAATTGATTTTAATATCCGTTTTCGAGTCCGGTCAGCAATTTGGCCCTGCTGAATTTTGAATATAATTTATAGATGGGTCGTAAATGCATGTGATTTATATGCTTTTTAATTAAAGGTGGGCAAAATAACCAGAAATGAACTGAATAGAAAAATTCAATTCGATTTGATTTTTTGATTTATGTTTGAGTTAAATCGTTCGGTTTGAATTGTGAACTTGATCGGTGAATCAGACGATTTGTAAAATCATGAACCGATCGATTTGGGGGTTAATTGATTAAATTTTGTTAATTTTGCTCCTCAAGGTTCAGTTCGATTGTGAATTGAATCGAATCAAAATCAAAATCAAAATATTAAAATCGAACCAAATCGATTCGGTTCGGAAAGCGTGATCTCATCTTTGGTTCGGTTAATCGTGCATTTTGATCCTCGATTCGAAATCTTGACCAAAAGGTAATAAGAAAACGAGGGGCATTTTGTTATATCTTTCCACTCTAAAACCAAATTAAAGTGATTTTGAAATTCTTTTTCTTTAAATGATGTCTCGATTGGAACAATAAGGTTGCTATACTAAACTTATTAAAAAAAACTATGATTTCTCTTATCTAATTCGTCTCTTTCTGGTTTCCTACCTAATATTTGACGTTTTCATAATTTCACATAGCAACATATTATTGAAATGTTCGAATAAGAGACTTTTGAGTGTCAAAAAAGGCTATCTTAGAATAACTACTTATTATTAAATTGTCGGAATAAGACTTTAAATATATAATCAAATTGCATTCCCACATATCTTGAGCTTTACTTAATAGTTTATTAATAATAAGATTTAATAAAAACGGATCCCTTGATTTATTTAAAGTTCTAAGATGAATTAAATAAGAAAATAGTAGCATATTTATTTTTTATTTATTTTAAAAAATAAAGAAATGGTAGAGCTTAAATTAACCTCAAATAAATTTCGAACTCTAGTGGGAAGCATATATATATTTAATATGTGATTACACAAAAGGTGTGTTTCCTAATCAAATTGAGTATTGAGAATAGGGAATTATTTATATTCGCATGTTTACTTCCATTTTTGTATTTAGCAATAGGGGTGAGCGCGGTTTGGTTTAGTTCGGTTTTTGCTAAAAACCGAACCAAACCATATTTTACGGTTCAGATTTTTTACCTCTCAAACCAAACCATTAAATAACGGTTTGGTTCGGATTGAAAATATTTTAAACCAGCGGTTTACGGATTGGTTCGGTTCGGTTTACAGATTATTATATTTAAAACAAATTTTCATCAACTTAAGTGAAGACAAAAAAAAAAAAAATAGTCTATCCAAAAAATAATATGAAGTGCTAGGGTGTAAGCTGTGACTCCAGGATTGAAAAATGAGGCACAATTAATTCTTGTATTTTTTAAAAATTACATTGAATAATGATGCTACTATCATTCTAATTAAGAGACAAATCCAACATCTTACTTTCAAGAATAATGATGCTACCATAAAACAAAAAATTTAAGAATAAAAGTATTAACAAATAAATTGAAAAATAAAAGTATTAACAAATAAATATATTAACAAAAAATTTAAGAGTAAAAATATTAACATACTAATAAAAAAGAAAACATAGAATAAAATTAAAATACAAATACAAATACAAATTTTTTTATAAAAATATATAATTTTTTTATAATTATAACGGTTCGGTTCGGTTTAACAGGTGCGGTTCGGATTAGCTCCTGAACCGAACCGTAAACCGTTTGGGGTGGGCCAATCCGAACCGCAAACCGAACCATTGGAAAAAAAACCGTAAATTCGGTCCGATTTGGTTCGGTTTGTGATTTGGTTCGGTTCGGTCGGTCCCCTATTTAGCAATATGAACGAAAATGGCGGGGGTTTGTTTGTTTTTTGTTTTGTTTGTTTTTTGTTTTTTGTTTTTTGGTTTTTATGGAAATAGAAAAAACGTATTCCCTGATTGACATTGTTATCCCAACTAAACCATAACTTTACTCTTAATATTTTTTTTTTGAAACATTGAAAATCCCGTATTATTAAATATTATTTATTAACCCCAAAATTTACAGAATTGCGCTCTTAATCATGCAAGTATATTATTAAGTCTAAAACTTTTAAATTATATCATTTACACCCCCAAAACGGTAATAATCACGTATCGAGCTCCAATGATCTCCAAATCTCTCAACGAATGAGCCACTGGTCAGAAAATATCTCAAGGATCCCGGTGATGGTAGTGGTAGGGGCTGAAACATAACGGTTACTGATGATCGGTTTGTTGGGGTTAATTCAGAGATGCGCAGCGGAAGGAGCGCGGTTCGGGTGAAATCGTAGTTTAAAATTTTTAAACTTACGAATAAATTATTTAATATCCAATATTAATAATTCATTCATATTTCACATGAGAAAATTTATTCGATATCATATAACGACATAAATAATATAGAAACACCGCGAAACTTTTGCGAAAATGTTTTTCCGCAAAATAGCATAAAACACGTTTATGGACGAACCGACCGACCAATGCTCATGGGGACTGCCCAGGTCAGCCCCTAAAATATTTAGACAGTACGTAGGCTGCCTGAACAGTGACCAGTTCGATGTTTGGGCTGCCGTTACCCGGTAACTCCGTTTTCACCGTTTTCACGTATTTTCACTCCGAAATGATTTCCGATAATTTTTTTTTTGGTAATTAAAATAAACTAATTCACTCTAATTACTCAATAAATAAAAACTGAATTTTTATCAGAAAAATCAGATTATCATTAATTGCAATAAGACCCCAAAGTTTTACAATTTAATCATTTTAGTTTTTAAATATGTCAATTACATATTTAATTGATTCCAAATCAATCCCAAAATAATTTTTACAATTTTGCAACAAAACCAGAAACTTTTCCAGATTTGGGCAAACTGCCCAGTAAATTTCCAGAATTATGAAAACAGCCCAGAACTTTAATTAATTGTAATTTGGCCCAATTTATTCAAAACACATCAAGATCAAATCCAATTAATCCCAAATTTGACATACATCAAATACATATCAAATTATAACATATATATGAAAAGCCCCAAAATTTGAGTGGGTTAAGAACCCTAATTTCATAAAATACTCAAATTGGGCAATATACATTAAATTGATTAAATTCAATACTTTAATCATTCAATTACCACACCAATCAAGTCTCACCATCATGAAATTAATCAATAACAATTCTAGGTTAATTATGAATGACTAATCAACTCTAGAATGACAACTTTAATTTTCTAATTAATTTATTAAGCTTAATTACACTAACAAGCTCTATAAATTAATTATACATGCAAACATCTTTCCAACAAGTCTCAAACCAATTTAATTACTTACTTAAAGAGTAGAGAAAAATCTAAGCAATACATGTTGAAGCTTAGAAACATGAAAACATTTTTCTAGTTGAAGAAAGTTGGAAAATACTTACAAAATCAAAATTTCCATAAGCTTTTTCCTTTGTTCTTCAAGCTTTTTCTCTCAAACCCTCATTTGTAATTTATTTTGTAACTTGTTGTTCTTAGAAAGAAAATGAATTAAAATATCTTATATATATTTTTTCAATGTGGTGTGAATGGCAAAAAACATATACAAAATTTTAATTTCAATTTCATTTATTAGTTACTTGTTCTAAATGATAACCTTTACCATAAAGTAATTAAACAAGTGTTACCAATCAAATGATGTCATTTCCTAACAATAATCATGGTAAAAGATATTTATAAAACAATTACTTTAATTATTTAACATTTAAATAATTAAATAATTAAATACAAATATCTTAAATATATGTATTATATTTACATTAAATATCTCAAATACATATATTAATGATATATGTCAAATATCATAATTTGACAATTAATTAATGTGTATTTAATAATATCAAATATTAAATACAAATACACATTAATTAGAAAATGACCATTAGGTCCCGATTGCATGTATTTTCCGTTTAACCGTTAAACGAGTTATAAATAATCAGTATTATTTATAACAGTTGCCCTAGTGCTCTACGAGTATATTTCATTAGTGAGACTCTCTAAATTCAGGCATATCCGTCACGAAATCTAATTTTGTGTCCATAATTCATCCACCCGTAAATTATGACGACCACTGATAAACTCGTTGAATCATACAGGTCGAGGTCACTGCATACGTATAATCTCTCTGTCACATGTATCCTGATTATTCCAAAGATATAGATGAAAACGTCAAATCTCTATAAGAATAATCTCGTCGACGTATCAATTAGCAATCTCTAAATAATATTCGGAACTCTCTTCCGAAGTGTACTATGACCATAGATTTAACAGATTGCTAATCACAAATGGACTACATATGCTCTGTACACAGAACTGACAGATCCTTTCTTGATACACACAGGATATCATGAGCATGAGTCCACACCCAACGAACAGACGGAGGTCTGATCTAAATAGATCGGTACGTGACTGCCATCTAAGTGTGGAGGATAACTCATATATCTACAGTGGTATCTCAAGTCAAAGAATCACTATGCTACTCAACCCGAGAAGATTCCTATTGACGTTGGTGTACCATCTATTAGGAAATCTTCGGTGAGTCGTTCAGTGTTTATCAAATAAACACATACATGTCTATACAAGTCTCTCAAGACTCATGGTTCATTGGGATAAACCATCGGACCAAGTCCGATATACGACATGTACTAGTCTCAACAGATTTTACTAACCAACCCGTGTCAGTAAATCTTGACCAGGAACTTAATTTAAAGATCTACAACTTATAGTGACACTTCCCAATGTCAATTACAAGCTATGTTGTAACTGCGCACTATGTTGTAAATCATGGGGTCTTTGTCTAATATATATACATATCACTAAATCAGATTTAGTTTCAATCTAATCAATCTAATCGAAATTAGATCGAATACGTATATAAAAGACAAGAGGTGCTACCATTTATATTAGTAATATTATGGAAAAAAAGTATTGCTCGTATTCATGAATCAGACATAAATACGATCTGGATTGGCGCTCTGAGCACCAACCCTAACAATTTCTCCCACTTGCTCTAGTGCCAATCCATGGTATCATATACACATCCCAATATGTATCACATATTCATGGCCCTCAAGAACTCACCTAGCGCTCAAGAGGTATGTAACAACAAGTAAGCCCGCTATGATATATTGAGTTTGTCCAACAAACACAATCATTTTCCTTAACAAGCATCATTCATATTTTGTAGAAACTAAGTTCTACATCAATATGACTCAGATGTCATATCAACATTGTGATTCAGCTACTAAGTTGTCTAAGTTTTTACGGATCAAATCCAAAATACTATGTAGACAACCACAAACACAACACTAATTACAAACTTCTAATCTTCGAGGTCACTATGCAACTTCATAAGTCAATACTTCATAAGTTACAACTAACTCCACTCTTGTAGTGGAATCATCTGTGACACTCTCACTGCATCTTTTCTGAATCTTTATGACGTAGACTGTCTAACGTCATAATTAGACTCAAAAATAATCTAACCCTAATGGTTGCAGATTTATTCTCCATTATTTAGAAACTCGTTCTTAATATCTCAAAGATAATAAAGAACATGTTTCAAGACTCATCTTATGGTCTAGAGGATATCAAAATAACTCGTAACAATTACGATTAAATTGATATCTCTAATCGCACTTAACATAGTATTCATTATGCCATCATCTTATGATACATAAGATTGATTAGACATTCTAATCAATATCTCTTTCGAAAAAAATGAATCATCATTTACGAAAGATGAATACTATATATAAGACACACACTAACTGTCATACAGATAGTCTTGTTGCGTCCAGGAGCATCTCACAAGTCTCTTAGTTTTATATCTTATATAAAACTTTATACAAATATAATAGAGACTACTCCCACTGCTTTAAATGAGAAAAATAAGACTGAGGTAAACCTTTTTTACCTTAGAAACATCTCATTATTACATTAACAATGACAATGTCATTATGATGTAAAATACTAGAAAGAAATTTGTACGCTCCCACTAACCCTTCAATCCCATATGTATTCTCTATGCTTTGATAAAATCAGACAATCTGACTAATATCAAAATTAGAAAACATAATTTCCAGAAAGCTCATATGAGTCTACAATAGGCTCTATATGCTAATATACTAAATTGTAATATAACATAATACAAACTCCAGGGCCATTCCAAAATGAATTCTTCAAACTAAGAACTCACAATGGATATCTTATCTGAAGAAACCATCGAAACTCCACTTTGTATTCTTTAGCTAAAATGTACAATTTAAATCATTATTAACCATCATATCCTAAATTGTTCAATCAGTGCGACTAGAGACAAGTTTCCTCAGAATCTACAATAGATTGCTGAGTATAACTTTTCTCACTGTCATACTATAAAGGTCAAACCTTTAATAAGCTCACTGTGCTTTTGCTGTGTAAACCATTTGTACATTTTATGAACGATTCATAATAAAAGCTCAATCAAGTTCCAAACTTGATCGTAGTAAGCTATGAACAATCTTAGATCAATGGTCTAATGCTAAATTCCGGAATCGATATCAAATATCGTTTCCACTATAAGTTATAAGATAATTTTCTTCGATAAGAAAACAACAAAATCATTAAGTATCATATACTTTGCTAATGATTCTGACATCCTATAACACTTATATGGAAGTAATTTAAGGGTATTTCCATCTTATTAATTATGTTGTTCCATTTATAGTTTATCACCGTATGTGACTTCAATAAGTCAAGTCTTTTCTACAATAGTCAACAACCAATGTTACACACTAAGTAATAAACTATTTTATTACTCGAGATCGTAGAAAAGATATTCTATCAAATAGAATACAATATTCTATTAAATAAAATAAATGATAAACTTTTACTCGTACCTCTGAGGCGCAAGTAATATCAATTATATAACCATTATACAAAAGATAGATTCAAATCTCAAACTTTTCAAGATTCGAATTTTCTACTTATACATATCATATATGTAACTGTAGAAACAAAAGGAACATTAATTAAAATGATGAATTAGTGTTACTGGAGCATATCCCCAAGAGTATTGAAACTAATTCGGTAACATTCAATATCAAACGAATCAAATCGTATAAGATTCGATTTCTTCCACTAACCAATTCCATCAATATGTAATCGTGGAAGAATAATATTGATGTAAGAATTATATTCTTCGAATAACCTTAGAACAAATTGCCATAAATTCATATGTTTGATCATATCAAACCTCTTTGAACAATTCAAAGACTCCTGATGAATTTTAAAGATATAATTTTCAACACTTCAGATCGAATATCTTTGAACAAGTCAAAATATTCTATCCGTGTTTCATCAGAAATATGTAACTAAGTCACGACAGTTCATTGACTAAGTTACGAAGTAAAGAAAACTACCTTAAGCAATTTACAATTCATTAAATGACATACATCCAATGTATCAGTTTAATAAATTTTCTGGTCCAATGACAATCATTAGTTAAATGAGATTTAGTCACTTTCCCGAATACAATATTCGTTAAATGGATAAGGATATGTGGAGTGATCTCATATCAGACCATCCTTCACCATATGGAATAAGTATCCAATACTTAAGTGATAAAATCTCATAAAATAATGTTCTAAGTTATTTACTTAATCGAATATTTTTCTAATGTTTATTTATTCGTTAATGACACTACTAGTCATTTTAAAATATGTAACAACTGTTTACAAAGAACCAGTAACTATCAAATAGTCACAAGTTCTGATATCAAATATCGAAACAATCTTTCAACTATATTTTAAATAACTAGACGAGAGATCTGATATCTAATATCTACAGTTGTCGTATTATGAAAATCAATATTTTCTATACACAACTATACACATCTTCTTTCTTTAGCTTTAATATTTACTTTCAAATTATTTTCAATATTTACAAATAATCGAAAAATAAATAGTGTCTGACACGTGACCTCTGAATGTCACTAAAGCCAAGAATCGTCAATCACACTTACTGTGACTCCTAGGTTCGGTCCTGATCGTTTCTCGTTATGACAGCTTTGACACGTTCACAATGAGGCGTATCAAGGTTAAACTTGTCAATGACAAACTCAAGCTACCGATGTAGTCCTGACAGCTTTGGCACGTTCAAGATTTCCATTTTCACTTGAATTTGTCTCTTATTATATAAGTTCTACCGGCGCAAATGAACTACCTTCAACTATAACTGCACAGCTTTGGCACGTTACAGCCATAACATCATGAAAACATTTACATCCGTATTGACAAGGCGGACGAAGAAACAAGTATTCCTAATACTAGTCACTTTCTTAAAACCTTATTTAAATTAGGGATTTCCAACAAAAGATGCTTTAACTTTATTTAATCAAATTAAAAAAACACATGCATGTATTTAGTAATGATTAAACTAAACATTGAATTTTAAAGGGCTATTCATATTGGGCGTCTAGGATCAGACTCGCTCTGATACTAATTTTGTTGGGGTTAATTCAGAGAGGCGCAGCGGAAGAAGCGCGGTTCGGGTGAAATCGTAGTTTGAAATTTTTAAACTTACGAATAAATTATTTAATATCCAATATTAATAATTCATTTATATTTCACATGAGAAAATTTATTCGATATCATATAACGACATAAATAATATAGAAACACTGCGAAACTTTTGCGAAAATATTTTTCCGTAAAATAGCATAAAACGCGTTTCCGGACGAACCGACCGGCCAATGCTCATGGGGACTACCCAGGTCAGTCCCTAAAATATTTAGACAGTACGTAGGCTGCCTGAACAGTGACCAATTCGTTGTTTGGGCTGCCGTTACCCGGTAACTCCGTTTTTCACCGTTTTCACGTATTTTCACTCCGAAATAATTTCCGATAAATATTTTTCTTGGGTAATTAAAATAAACTAATTAATTCTAATTACTCAATAAATAAAAACTGAATTTTTATCAGAAAAATCAGATTTATCATTAATTGCAATAAGACCCCAAAGTTTTGTAATTTAATCATTTTAGTTTTTAAATATGTCAATTACATATTTAATTGATTCAAAATCAATCCCAAAATAATTTTTACAATTTTGCAACAAAACCAGAAACTTTTACAGATTTGCGCAAACTACCCAGTAAATTTTCAGAATTACGAAAACAGCCCAGAACTTTAATTAATTATAATTTGGACCAATTTGTTCAAAACACATCAAGATCAAATCCAATTAATCCCAAATTTGACATACATCAAATATATATCAAATTATAACATATATATGAAAAGCCCCAAAATTTGAGTGGGTTAAGAACCCTAATTTCATAAAATACTCAAATTGGGCAATATAAATTAAATTGATAAAATTCAATAATTTAATCATTCAATTACCACACCAATCAAGTCTCACCATCATGAAATTAATCAAGAATAATTTAGGTTAATTATGAATGGCTAATCAACTCTAGAATGGCAACTTTAATTTTCTAATTAATTTATTAAGCTTAATTACACTAATAAGCTCTATAAATTAATTATACATGCAAACATCTTTCCAACAAGTCTCAAACCAATTTAATTACTTACTTAAAGAGTAGAGAAAAATCTAAGCAACACATGTTGAAGCTTAGAAACATGGAAATATTTTTCTAGTTGAAGAAAGTTGGAAAATACTTACAAAATCAAATTTCCATAAGCTTTTTCCTTTGTTCTTCAAGCTTTTTCTCTCAAACCCTCCTTTGTAATTTATTTTGTAACTTGTTGTTCTTAGAAAGAAAATGAATTAAAATATCTTATATTTTTTTTCAAAGTGGCGTGAATGGCAAAAAACATATACAAGATTTTAATTTCAATTTCATTTATTAGTTACTTGTTCTAAATGATAACCTTTACCATAAAGTAATTAAACAAGTGTTACCAATCAAATGATGCCATTTCCTAACAATAATCATGGTAAAATATATTTATAAAACAATTACTTTAATTATTTAACATTTAAATAATTAAATAATTAAATACAAATATCTTAAATATATGTATTATATTTACATTAAATATCTCAAATACATATATTAATGATATATGTCAAATATCATAATTTGACAATTAATTAATGTGTATTTAATAATATCAAATATTAAATACAAATACACATTAATTAGAAAATGACCATTAGGTCCCGATTGCATGTATTTTCCGTTTAACCGTTAAACGAGTTATAAATAATCAGTATTATTTATAACAGTTGCCCTAGTGCTCTACGAGTATATTTCATTAGTGAGACTCTCTAGATTCAGGCATATCCGTCACAGAATCTAATTTCGTGTCCATAATTCACCCACCCGTAAATTATGACGACCATAGATAAACTCGCTGAATCATACAGGTCGAGGTCACTGCATACGTATAATCCCTCTGTCACATGTATCTTGATTATTCCAGAGATATAGATGAAAACGTCAAATCTCTATAAGAATAATCTCGTCGACGTATCAATTAGTAATCTTTAAATAACATTCGGAACTTTCTTCCGAAGTGTACTATGGCCATATATTTAACAGATTGATAATAACAAATGGACTACCTATGCTCTGTACGCAGAACTGACGGATCATTTCTTGATACACACAAGATATCATGAGCATGAGTTCACACCCAACGAAAAGGAGGAGGTCTGATCTAAATAGATCGGTGACGTGACTGCCATCTAAGTGTGGAGGATATCTCATGTATCCACAGTGGTATCTCAAGTCAAAGAATCACTATGCTACTCAACCCGAGAAGATTCCTATTGACGTTGGTGTACCATCTATTAGGAAATCTTCGGTGAGTCGTTCAGTGTTTATCAAATAAACACATATACGTCTATACAAGTCTCCCAAGACTCATGGTTCATTGGGATAAACCATCGGACCAAGTCCGATATATGACATGTACTGGTCTCAACGGATTTTACTAACCGACCCGTATCAGTAAATCTTGACCAGGAACTTAATTTAAGGATATACAACTTATAATGACACTTCCCAATGTCAATTGCAAGCTATGTTGTAACTGCGCACTATGTTGTAAATCCTGGGGTCTTTGTCTAATATATATACATATCACTAAACCAGATTTAGTTTCAATCTAATCAATCTAATCGAAATTAGATCGAATACATATATAAAAGACAAGAGGTGCTACCATTTATATTAGTAATATTATGGAAAAAAAGTATTGCTCGTATTCATGAATCAGACATAAATACGATCTGGATTGGCGCTCTGAGCACCAATCCTAACACAGTTAAACACTGATAACTACCGTATTTTGCTCGTTTCTTAACAATCGAAGGTCCGATTTGGGCAAACGAAGTGTCCAACTCATGTATCTCATCGAGGATAAAATTTGGGTCCAGGAGGTGTCACACACGAGTGAAGCGCGTGGGTAGTAAGTCGTCGGCGTGTGGCCGGTGCGTGGGGGCACATGCAAAGGTTTCTCAGTGGCGGCGATGGATTCGTCTTATCGAGGGGATGCTCCAGATGTGGTCACATGCCAGAAATGGAGATCGGACGACGTCAAAAACTTCATTTCTCTCTATGTCCAAGCACTTTCTCTCTCTAGAAATTCCTTCACATTTGCTCTCGATTTCTCTCTCTAAAACTCCCTGAAATTATTTTCAAAATTCCCTAGAATTTGCCTGCAACACACCTCACTCTCCTCTCTCTAAATCACAACTCCAAAATCTTCTTGCATGGCCATGAGAACTGTTGTACCCATAGCCAAATTCATGCAAAGTTTTGTCTGTCTCTTTATCCTCATAAACTGATGTATGAAGTATAAACCTATTTCCTCATTCCTCAACATGCGGTTGTTAATTTCCCAGAATTACAAAAAAAAATTATGTGAAGTATATGCAAAAGGAATGAATGTGAGCCTATGAGATACTACCATTTCTTAGACTCATGATATTTCAACGGAAGAAGTAGCTGTTGTTTATTTTTTTTAATTTTTAATTGTATTATTTTATATTTATATTTGGATTTTGTCAATTTTATTAGTTTTATTTCAATTCTTTTATATTTTTTTTAACTATATTCTATTATATATATATATATATATGCATATTATTTTGTATTTTTCATTATATTTTATTTTGTTATATTTATTTTTTATTTTTTTCGAATTCCGGTCTATCCGGGCTGGACCTGTGTGAACCCAGGTTCGGATCCGGATTCACCCGGGTCTAAATTTTTAAGGCCCGGGCCCATATTTTTTAATCGCGGACTTAGGTCTTCCGGGTCCATGCGGACACGGGCTGGTCCGAGTCTTATTGCCATGCCTAGTTGGTGTTAGGAGTAGTAGGTAATGATTGTTGAGTTTGTGAGGAAAAAGAGAGGTATAAAAATGATTGTTGTTGATGGTGATTTCTGTGACCATGTGTTTTGAAGAGATCAGCAATGACAGAGAGGGAATTTCTTTTTTTGAGAGGATGAATGAACTGATGTATTAGTCACTCTTCGACCAGACATAGAGTTCAGACCCGGTTCCTCGAATCCGACCAACTAGAGGACACAACATGATGCAGGTTTCAAAGACCGACAACATCAGAGCCAAGACCGACCACTTTAGACCGGTAGCTCGGATCGGTCTTATCCTTCCTCCTAGATCGGGATCGTTTGGACTTTTACCTCTGACTTGACCACCTTTACATGCTATCATCATAAGTGCTGAGCGTAGCAGTGTATAAAACATAGTGATTTAACAGGAAGTCAGATGGAAGGCTTGCTTTCGGCGAAGCAGTTGAGGCAGAGAGCCCGTCAATCAGCCGGAGATCCATGTGGCTGACGTCATAAAGATATAGGAATGATGTTGTATTTCTCTTACAATATAATGGGAGGGTAGTCTCATTTGTATAGGAGGGTCATCAAAAATCTCATTTAAAGTACTACTTGTAAAACATCACAAAGGCACACAGCTCGGTTATGTCAGACCACCCTTGAAAAGAGGTTGGCCGAGCTCGGTTTGATAATAAAAGTAACACTCTACTTTGTTCCCGTGGACGTATGTTGTATTCATTCCGTCGAACCACGTAAACCCTCTTGTCGATCTTGTGTGTGATTTGTTTTCTACTAAATTTACATTTGACCCCCATAACCAAATAAATTCACGGTTGGATGAGGATTAGCCCGAGAACACTATCCTAATATTGTCCTTGGAACTAAAAATCACCTGTCAACAGTTGCGCCGTCTGTAGGGAACAGAGCAAAAAACAGTTTACGTAGTAAAACGATGGCAGAAGACGGGAACCACAGATCATCGGAGAGTTCAACAACAGAGTGGGTTGAGAAAATAAAGGAAAGACTAGAGGAAAGAGAATAGGAACGTGCGGAAGTTGGTCAGAGCGGAAAGAGGAAGGGGATCGCAAGAGGAAAGAAGATTGGCGATAGCAGTAAAAACGGTGGAAGGAACTCCCAAGGAGTTAGAGCAACAATAGCTCTCCTCATTGAGCTGTAGAATGGAATGCAAAAAAGGTGACCAAAAATCACCAATTAAGGTTGAGCCGTAGAATGGAATGTAACGCTTGGAGCTAGCAGAATATGCACGCTACCCATTGCGTATGAGCGGGCTCGTCTTAAAGAATCTATGGCAGTGGTTCGACCTGCCAGATCGGCGGCTTCACGACTCCGATTTTCCTCTTCAAGTGGCAGGCGAACCAACACGCCGGGGGTACTCGGTCAGTTCTAATGAGTGCCACCGACATACTATGTGGTGGTACCCCGAATGAGGGGAAATGATAAAAATTTCACGGAGAACCACCGGCGGTCGTGGGAAGGGTTTTTGACCGAGCTCCAAAATTGTCCAGAGATTCTTATGGAGCGTTCGACACAAACAGACCCTGTTAACACGGTCGAGAATTTCAGAATCAAGTTCAAACCAAGAAGAAATGTAATCGGACTGCAAGACAATAATCAAAGAAAATTGTTGTATGAGCCTCTCTTGAAATGACCCGCAAAGAGTTGTAAGAAGGGCAGTAGGTCTCTTGAATATGAACAAGACTTTCTCTTTTGAATTAAAAACTTGTCCACTTTACTTGTTTATTAATTGAATGCGAAAGCTATGTTCAATATTCCTGGGACGTGCTCAGAGTGAAGGGGTGCTCGGTTGCTGGGAAGGACACCAAGGCTATGGCACACCAATCCCTGGTGTCATTATCAAAACCCTTGGTGGAAGTGTTCCGACCTAGCTCCTTTCACCTTTGAGGATCCACAACGCATCAAGGGACGAAGTACATATGGGAAAAGCGAGAACCCCTCGTGGCACGCCAATCCTGGGTGTCATTATCAAATCCCCGAGGCCGGAGCGTTACTATCCCATGACTCGTATTTTTAAGGAATAGCTCGGGTAAATCGGACCTATGGAGGTTTCTACCTCTGCGCGTCGGCTGATGAATCCCGTTGAGAACCACCAGGCACATGACATGGGGACGGCCGAATGGCCTCCATGACCCTTGTGACCTCAGGTAAACCAAACCCATAGAGGTTTCTGCCCCTGCGAGTTGGCTGGTGAGTCCCATTGAGAAACACCAAGTGCACATCGTGGGGAAGGTCTAAGTGCCTCTGTGACTCCCGCAACCTTAGGGACGGTGAACACCGGGAGGTTTATTCCCCTGTGAGTTATTTGCCTAACCATCTCGGATCAGAAGAGGCATAACATGTGGAGGTTTCTGCCCCCATAGTGTGTTGCAAACTCCAGACCCGCCCAGCATGGGGAGGTTTCTGTCCCTATGGCCGTGGTCGTTCACTGATCCGTAGACTGGCTAGTCAGGACACTAAATTATAAGGTTCAGAATTGTTGTTTTAGGGGCACTAGGCATGACATTGCCTCGGGGTACCCGAGTTGTTATATTTTTGAGTCTGTGTGGAGTATGTGCTAAGTCATCTCCTGAGATCCCCAATGGATCTAAATGCCAAAAAGGATTTAGAAATCCAGATACCCAAAACTCCGACTCCGATTCACAAGCAAGAAGTAGAAACGACTAGTTACCTTATTCCCAGTAAATTTGATAAAGACAAGACCTTGAACTATTTAGCCTTCTAACCCTCCAATGACACCAGATACGAGAGTAATCCTGATGGAGCCTACCTCATACCTACTTTATATTAGGAATAGACTCTACAGGACGCAGATCATCAAAATAAGGATACCAAAGCTAGTTGAGACATAAAGATGTTTACCCTAGTCCCTACCAGCATACGCAAAGACGACCATAAGTAATTTGATGAAAGTTCACGTAGGATCACAAAAGATTGGTCACCTAGAAAGAGATTAAGGAAGTTTCGAGGTTATTCGGAAAAGAACTCAGTATGGCCCAGAGAATAAGACATACCAGCCCAATGTTTGTAGCACTAGTAAAAGTTTACAGGATGGACCGATACGGTAGAACCTAAGGATTAGCGGCAAGTCAATAGAAAACCATGGAAGTATAAAAGAACAAAAACTGTAAGGTTGGGGATATTTGGAACTAAGAATGACTAGTATAAACCATAACATGAAGTGATAAAGTAGCAATTTATGCAGAGCAAAGAGCGGAGATTTAGGAAATAGCCTTAAGAGTGAACCACCACTAGCTTCAGTAACATAATGGAAAACTACAGATTGCAATATGAAGATGGTAAAAAAGAAACAAAAGTGGCAGGAAGATTAAGTACGAATAGTGGAATAAGAAAAGAAGTTTGGAGACAATAAAATAAGTGAAGTCTTCGGAGAAACTAGTAAAGAGTAATGAACTTTAAGATTTGGAGTAGTGTGTCAGGTCCCCGTGGAACCAATGACGACCCTCCATTCTAGAAAACCTCAACTCGAGAAAGTGTGCAACAATCTAACCAGAGTGTTATCAAGTTTAAGTATTAAACATAGTGCGTGTCTACGGGTTCTTATAGAATGTATATGTTTTCTACTCGACTAGAGTCTAGAAAATAGAGACAGTAAAAAAAAGTAGTTGATAGGTTAAGGTAATCCAATCAAGGATTATAACAAGAACATGAAGTTAAAAATTAAGAAACAGATATAAGGATGATTCACAATTAGTCTTAATAAGAAGTATAGTAAGGAAACAGTACACGCAAATTGTATGAGAAATGTGAGGAGCAATAAGGAAATTCAGTGTATTTGAGGCATGAAAATAATATTATGAGAAAGCAATAGAATGAAGAATTGATGATAGTTGTGGGACCCTAGAGTTTAGTAAAGAAATGAATCAGTTAAGAAGACCAATGGATAGAATTGAAAAATTACAAGATGGTTCGACAATTAAGACGATGAATCCAAAGAAATATAGATGTGAAGCATGAGATAAGAAGGTCCAATATTGTAAAAGATGAGCTAAGAATAGGAAACCTTCATAGAAACCAAGGACCCTCAAGAAAGTAAAGAAAATTGAAGTACAAAAAGCAGAGCACGAAAAATGATTCATGGGTAGGTAGTGAACAATTTATAAGGAACCTCATGGAGTTAAGAATAAGGATTTCAGGAAGAGTGTAGAGTATGGACCAAGGATTTAGTAAAAGATGACCTTAGTAGTTGAAGAGAATAGAGTTTTCAAAAGAGTAAAAGAATAAGGAGTAGAGAGACTAAGATTAAGAAGAAATCTTCATAGTAGAATAAGTCCCTTAGGAATGATAATAAAGAGATTATAGTAGTATCTAGAGAAATGACATAGTAATCGTAGGGAATAAAGTAATAGAAAGAATAAAGTAACAATATAGAGAAACTTAATAGGAAGTAAAATTCTGAGAACATTTTGTGTAGAATGTGAAGTGATTGATTGATGTAAATGACCAAGAGTAAGGTAAAGAAAATGCAAGTCAAATGAGTTCTAGCAATAAGATCAAAAACTAGTTTCCAACCCTCGATCGTCATCAATAGTAAAGATGGACCCGAAGCATAATCTTAAGGTACTCTCATAGCAAGTATGAGTATGGTGATAACTAAGCAAATCAAGATAAAAAGAAAAGGAGAAATAGTCTAAGTCAGAAACTCAAAAGGAAGATATTAGATAGAGCAATAAAAATAAAAAGTATCGGTTTAGCATACAGTAAGAAGGTAAATGACAGTGTTAAGAGTAACCAAGGACATGTGAAGACAAGTATCCTTCGGGTAAAGAAATAAGAGATATGACCTATAGTAGATTCGGAAGTAGAACGAAGTCGAAGAGTAAATCAAAAGGTTAGCTAATATAAATACTAAGTAAGTATTGGAAAAAGTGTAGTATGATATAGAACCAAGAAGAATAAGTTTACCTTAGTATGGAAATCAATAGAGAGAAAATGTTCTAATATGCAATCGAGTATAGAAGACGAGTTGATACAAAGAAAAGTAAAGAAAGATAAAAGAGATGAGACCTACAGATGTAGTCCAAAAAGGAACAAATGAAGCTAATAAAAGTAAGAAAGAAAGCATTAAGATTAGAACAACACCAAAAGAGGAATAGTCATGTGAGAACCAATATTTCAAGAAACCAAGGTATGATGAAATCATAGGTGCATAAAGAAAAGAAATATTCCTCAGGATGAGGAGGAGAAGAAGAAGAAGGAGGAGGAGAAGAATGAGGAGAAAAAGAAGAATGAGAGAAGGAGAAGAAGCCGAAGGAAAGAAGAAGCAGAAGAAGAAGAAGAAAAAAAGAAGAAGAAGAAGAAGAAGAATAAGAAGAAGAAAGAAGAAGAAGAAGAGAGAATGCGAAGAAGAAGAAGAAGAAGAAGAAGAGGAGAACGGATAAGAAGAAGAAGAAGAAGAAGAAGAAGAAGAAGAAGACGAATAAGAGAGCAGATGAGAAAGAAAAGAAAAGAGAAGAATAAGAAGAAGAAGAAAATAAGAAGAATAAGAAGACGATGAATACTAAACGGAGAAGAAATCAGGACGAGCATCATCAGGTCTTCTTCGCGGTGCGGATTAGGATGAGGAGGAGGATTCTGAGGAGGAGGATGATTCTTCTTATTCTTGCTTCATCACTCCCTCCGGCTCCTCCTCCTCCGACTCCTCCTCCGCCGCAGCATCAGCCTCCCTCACTACTCCGCCGCCTCCTCCTCCATCCGGCGCAGCGCGGGTGTCGCTCCCCTTCGGCCGTCTGTCTTCTTCTTCGTCATTGCTGTCTGCTCCTCCTCCTTCTTCTTCTCCCCCACTTCGTCTCCCCTCCTCCTTCTCCTCCTGCTCATCCGCCTGCCTCCGCCTCCTAATATCCTCCTCCGCATCCTCCTCCGCCTACGCCTCCGCCTCCCCCTCCTCCGCCTCCTCATTCTCCCTCCTTTCGCCTCCTTCTCAGCCTCCTCCTCCTCCTCTCTCCTCCGCCGTATCTCCTCCTTCTCCTCCTTCTCCTCCTCGCCGCCTCCTCCGCCTCCTCCTCCTCCTCCTCCTCCGCCTCCTCCCTTGACTCCTCTTTCGGCTTCTTACTGTCTTCTTTTCTTCTTCTTCTTCTTCTTCCTCCTTCTTCGTCTCCCAGCCGCCTCCTCCTCCAACTCTTTTTTCCCTTCCCCCCTGTTCGGACCCTTTTTCACATTGTTTACTCCTCTCCCTCTCTATTTTTCCCTTCTCGCGTTTCCAGTCTCTGATACCAATTATTACCATTATTTGAAAATTCGGGGTTACCTAAGTTTCTGACCTTAATTGCGGAATTAACAAAATAATAAGCAGACAAGTCCTGTTAAACTGCTACTATGGAATTGCAACAGGCAATTTAACAAATCAACCAACTAAAATAATAAGCTGCAAATCCAAAAACAACAACAATAATTAAGCAGCAAAATAATCAAACCACACAAATCAACACAAGTAATTTTGGTGACGAAGTGGAAAACTCTTCCGAGTAAAAAACCACTCCGGGTATAGGCTACCACCCGAATCCACTATAATCGAGAAAAAATTTACAGCGATGGTCAAACCTATGGTGGCAACTCCCCCGACTCATGTAAACCTCTATACCCGCAAGAACCAAGGAACTACTCCTTACCCTCAGCCGCGACCACGCGGTTTTCTTCAGAACCTCTGAAGTCCTCTAAAAAAGTCTGAGTAGATGAGTAAGATTGTATCACCTCTGAACGCCGAAACTCCGACTACCAAAACTCCTCCTATAGAACTCTAAAGGATTAGGGATTTTGGGTTATTTGTTGAAGGGTTTTATCAAAATGAATCACACCATTAATAAAGAAGACAAGAAGATGAAGAAGTCTTCATGGTGGATTCAAAGAGAGTTGAAAAGCTTTGAGAGATTTGGCTCAAGGGAAAGTGTTTTCAGCTCTTTCACTACTATGGGGAATGGCGGCTAAGTGTTATATTTATAGGTAGGGTGAAAACCTAGGGTTTTGCAGGCCAAAAACGCGTTCAGATCGCAGTCGCGTTCGAACGCTTACTAGAACGCTACACGAACGCGCCCTTTCTGTGAATACTCGTTCGAACGTCAATCGAACGCACAACGAACGTGAGCTCTCTGGAATGCTCCCGTTCGAAACCCCACAAGAACGTGCCTCGAACGTTTGCCTCTCTGGAATGCTCCCGTTCGAACCCAATAAAGAACGTGCCATGACACCACACACGTTCGAACCCACAAACGACGCAGCACTAACGCTAATCGTTCGAACACTGAAACGAACGCACCACGAACGCATGTCTGATGCACAGCAGCCAAAAACCAGTCCATTGCACAAAGATCTTCATGAAAGATTACAACTCAATTGAACTTGTTTTGTCACGGACACATGCCAATGAAATGGAACTAACAACTTACATAAAAATATATATATGTTTATATATATTCAGATGGGAAGTTTGTTTTGTTTTTATGTTGCTTTGCTTCAATGCTTCATTGCTTCAAGGTCTTGTCATAAACCCCTCTTGGTTTCTCCAAATGAAGTGTTGTTGTTGTCACCTGACCAATCAAAGATATTAAATGGATCCAAACCTTTGCTTTCTTTATTCTCATCATGATCTTCAGTACTGAAACCTTGGGTGGTGAACAAAAGATTAAGAGGGTCAGCTTCTAGTTCTCCCAATTCAGCAAAGAAGTCCTCATGATGAGATTGGTTTGAGTTTGAGTCAGGCAATGCAGGCTTGTATATCTGAGAATCACAAAACCCTTCATTGAATTCATCATCTGCACCTTCCATATGATCATCAATTGGCTCCTCAATCTCCTCTTTAACTGAAGCAGTACTTGAGCTTGGTCCAGCATTAATGTTATCATCATTGCTGCTCTCTTTCAGTTCTTCTTCATTTTTGTTCTTATTGTTTGTGTTGTCAAGACTCAAGAGGGTGATGATGAGAGCTTTGTAAGACTGATGAGCCCTTTGAAGAAGCAGCTGCAGCATTGGCTTTTGATGGCTGTGACCTTGTTGAGCCAGCTAGAGCATTTCTCTGTGTTGGCCATGGATGGTTATGCTCAGAAGTGTAGGTTATCACCAGCATGTTTGGATCTGTCCGGCTCCTCTCCACTTGTTTCCTTGCTGAGCAACCTTTTGAGCTGCTGCATCTGTAGTAGCCCCTGATTTTTTTCAAAAACTCAAGGACAAAAAATTACTAAAGATAGATAATTTTCAATCAAAAACACTAATCTATAATTAGATGAGTATATATGATGAATTAAGAAAGGATAAACAAGTCTAGTATCCAATGTTTTGTCAAAAAAGTTAAAGTGGGAAGATTCAGTTTGATAATTACTCATCATCTTAGATACTTTTTGTTTATTTTGTTACAAGAAATTACGTCAAATAACTTAGTTTATTTTGTTACTAGAAATTATGTCAAATAACTTGGATTGAGTGTTGAATTGAGTTTTATATTAAGATTTTTAAAAATTATGTTCGGTAATTATTTTATAATAATTTAAATATAATTCAATTCTAATTGTGTATTGTTATTAAAATATGCATAATAGAAACGGATAAATTCTACATTAATTATTAAACCTAAAAAGGTATGGTTATGTTACCTTGGATAAGGTGAACCTTTGATGGGTTTCTGTCCATATTTTCTCCATGCCCATAAATCAGAAGGAACAACTTCTCCAGTAGACCTGCTGTTTGCCGCTGCCGGCTCCGGAATACAAACCACCTTCTTCGCCTGGCTCTTCCTGTAATATAACGGAATAAAAATTTTGAAATTATTTGGACCATTTTGATTTTGTTCTTCAATTTTCTCAAAATCAGAAATTTGGAAAATATTAATAAGATCATCATGTGGATGAGGAATTAATATATTCACAAAATATTTTTTATGGCAGAAATATTAATTTCTCTTTGATTTTTTTTTTTTTTGTTTCTTAAATTAAAGAAAGAGGAAATTTTTTCATAATTTGAAGAACAAAAAGAACCAATACATGGTTAAGTTAGGGAAGAAAAGGAAAGTATTTTTCTGAAAACAACATGAAAGCTAAGTGTGTGAATCTTATTGTGACAACAGTTAGGTTACTTTTGTTGGCGACTTGGTCGCATAAATGGATTTTGATGACGTCAATGCGAAAGAAGACTTCGACGTGCAAACACGAAGCAATACAAAAGTGTCGAAGCATATGGGGTGAAGAGCGAGAATGTGAAGACTTGCGGCAAATTGAAGAATATATTGCGAAGTCTTAGCTTAGGATTTAAATTGTAATGTGATTTGTAATATTCAAGTGCCTAAGCTCATAGGGTCATGCACAATCACTTAGATGCATTAGGATCATGACAAAATGCACTTAAACCTTCATTACTCTGCATTTTGGTCTGAGACCGGCATACCGTGTCATTCCGGTGACCATACCAGTCAAGGAAAGCCTTATGCATGCTTTCTGGAACCAGGGAGATCCATTCCGGTCACCATTCCGGTCTAGCTCTTCATGGTGCATAGTTACTGAAACCAGAGAGATCCATACCTAGTCTCCATTCCGGTCTAACTCTTCATTTTGCAAACATTCTGGAACCGGGCCAAACCATACCGGTCTTCATACCGGTTAGCATACCGGCCTAACGTATACTTGTTCAACGGTAATATACCCGTTAGTATTCGTTGGAAACCCCAGAACGGCATACCGGTCCCCATACCGGTAACCAGACCGGTCGCAAAAGCAAAGTGGGATTGCTTCTCATTGGTTTATAAATAGGACCCCAACTCATTTGTGCTTGGCTAGAGACTTAGAAAACCTTCATACATATTCTACTACCAAGGCAAATACAAGAGTGTCTTAAACCTTCATATACTTTAAACACTCATACAAGCTCACACACACTACACCTTCATACATTTAGTAGTGAGCTTAGAACACTTGGGTTTGCAAACTCCACAATCTTCTTATTTTTATTTTGTGAGTGTGACCGGTGCGTAATCACACGCGTATAACGCAAGCGTACGTATCGTTCAAGTAGTATAAAAAGTATCGATCCCACGAGGACTTAATACCTAATCTATTAATTTTATGAGGTCAAATGATTACTAGTATCTAACAGGTTGATTGATTGATTTGAAATGGTGATGATTTTGAATTTAAAACAAGTAAATAAAATTGCGCGAAAGTAGGTTTAAGAAAATTCAATATTAGGAAACTATCTAGGGTTGTGAATCTTCCAATATCATTTTAAAGATGAATGGTTATTTCATTTTTGGTAATATATCAGTTTACTAACCTGGAACACTAAATTATGCGAAAGCCTCTGTCGATGGTCAGACGCAAATACCCAGTATAACCCAATTGAACCATATGTCTATGTCAACCAAATTATCTGGATTCATTAAGTTTAAGTTCCAATTATGGCTACCCCCGCCCGACAGGTATATGTCTATCCTGTAAGGAAATCTATTAAAGGGTTATATATCCTCAAGGAAGATCGTGTGTTATTAAGTCTAAGGCTGAAGCCTAAAATTCATTTGTCAAGTTTATTTTAGATTTACCAGATCAATCTTATTAATGGCCAATTAACAAGACGCATTAAGTTTGAGACTTAATAAGTAAACCTTTGAATTACCCAAACTATAAAATAACCCCTTATAAACCGGTGATATTAGAATACATCACAACCCCAGATAACTAACTTAGTTACGACACATAACTAGGGCTAGTAAAAACTTAAATAAAATAAAAGACATAAAGTAAAATGCTGAAAAGTAAATGACGGAAAGTAAATGCTGAAATTAAATACTGAAAATTAAATGCTGAAAAGTAAATGCTGAAAGTAAATTACTGAAAAGTAAATGCTGAAAGTAAATTGCTGAAAGTAAATTGCTGAAAAGTAAATGCTGAAAGTAAATTGCTGAAAAGTAAATAAAGTAAAAGTACAATAAAAGAAAATGCTGAGGTAAAATGATCCACTTTTATTACTTCTATTTTAGATATCTCTCTTAATATAATATATTAACTTTGCATGATAATTACCAACCAGCCATATAGGCGGTATCCAGATTAAGTCAAATTAATAATTAATTACCAACCGACCAATCAGGCGGTATCCAGTTTAGTCAGGTTAAAACCAATTTAAATAATTACCAACCGACCAATATGGCGGTATCCTCGTTAAGTCAGGTTTTAACTAGTTTATATATTATAATTAAGGGAGATTAATCTAAATATTAGTAATAAAAGTTTTACCTTTTACCCCAGCAAAGGGGAGTTACCTCCTCATTACTGAAAAGTAAAAACTGAAAATTAAAGAAAGAAAAGTATTGTGCGTAAAAGTAAATTGCGGAAAGTAAAAACTGAAAAGTAAAGAAAAGAAAGTGCGAAAGCGGAAATTAATTACTGAAAGCTGTAAATAAACAAACAAGATACAATCTTCTTAGTATTCTTAAGGAATTCCTTAGAAGAAAGTATGAATTTACAAATGAAATGGCTTGGTATTTATAGGCAAAATTTTGCCTCCATCAAATCATCCACCAAATCCATTATTAATTGCTCCACTAATTGCTCCACTAATTTCTTATCAATATGTGGTGGTGATTTGATAATTTTTATATTATTTATTTATTAATTTATTTTTTGCTTTGAAAATGATTGAAAATGACTTTAATAATTACACACAACACACTTCTGGATGGTTCATCAATTTCGGGCATGAAATCTTCAGAATTCGAAATTATTTTGTCTTTCAAAGTTGTATATCTTTGAGTCTTCTTTAATCTGGAACTTGAATCAGCTCAATCCGATATCGGAGTAAAAAGTTATGCCCAAAATACGACAGATGCGCAAAATTGGAATTTCCAAAACTGCACTTCGTTAAAACGCCATTTCAAGTTTCCAATCTCCAAAATTAATATGTCAAGTCCAATTTTTGCCCTTATTTGACCCACATTTCGTCCTAAATGATTTCATTATGTCCCAATATTATTTTATCTGCAAAAAACTAAAACACACATCAAAACGTTCATCAAACCCGAGAAACTAAACAAAATATTAAGTAAAAGGGGCGGTAAATATTGATATATTTTCCGCTCATCACACCCCAAACCTAACATTTTGCTAGTCCTCGAGAAAAACAACAAAATAAAATACAAGAAACAATTAAATTAAACTAAGCCACTTTCGTAGGGATCACGGTTGCATTTAGCATATGCAACAAGCCTTTAAACCCCTAGGTGTCCCTAGTGGACGAGTTATAGTCTCGTGAGGGCTTACAGCAACGATACCCACAAACGTTTTACAATAGTAAAAAGATAATAAAACTAATGCACACAAAAGCAAAAAGACAAGAGAAAAAAAGAATAAAGAAGTTAGTGACTAATCAGGTGAAACTTCTACTCCAAGTTACTAGTTGTTTTCTTTCTTTCTAAATTACTGAATAAGTAAATTCTCCGATTATATTTACCATTCTCCATATGCACAGCCGAAAAAATATTAATCAACTCATTTTTGCCCACAACAGTCACAAGTGCAGTTGATAAGAGAGTAATATTTTTGTCCTAAAGTTTTATCAGAATTCACATTTTTTTGCAGCAGGAAAATTTTTTCTGATTTTTCTGATTTTTTTCTTTGATTTTTTGATTTTTTTTTATTTATATACAATATCTTCCATCTATGTAGCGAGTGTTGGGTCGGTGGCTCCCAAACCAGTTGGCTTTAGGGCACCAGGTGTTAAGACACCCCTACGGACTTAATTACTCAGACTTCAGATATATATATTTTTTGCAGCATCTTTGATCCATGTAGCGAGCTTTGGGCCAGTGACTCCCAAACCAGTTGGCTTTAGGGCACTAGGTGTTAAAACACCCTTACAGACTTAATAACTGGATCTCAGACGTTTTTTTTTTACTCCATCACTTTTTGAGATGCTTGCCTCCAATTAAACTAGAGCACTGAATATTACAAACTTTTCAATTATAACTCATGTCGTATGTTACCATGCATGTTGATAATACCTGCCAACTGAGCATATGAAGATCCATTTTAGTCAGTATTATGGAGAATTCACAAATTAAATAATTAAAAGGAAATAAACAAAAATAACTTGTTCCGAAATAGGTTTGAGATACGTCTCAGGAGTGGAAATTCCTTACTCAGCTATCTCTTACCAATTTCACATTTTTAGTCAAAATAAAAACACAAAAACGCAAAATATTTTGTAATTTTTAAAAAAATTTCAATTTTTTTTGTATTTTTGAAAAATTTTGGACTAAAATAAAACAAACACACAACTAAAAACAAAGACTAATCAACTAATTTCCTCCCCCAACCTAAATGAGACATTGTCCCCAATGTCTTAAACAGTAGAAGAAGAGTTTAGAAGATAGTACCTGTTTAACTGAAATTCTACACGAAATTTAAAGGTTAAGATCCAGATTAATCCGACGCCTCTTACCACGATCGTCCTCAGACCAATTTATCTTTGAAATGATAGGGTCAATTTGTGGTTCATAGGCTAAGATTTGGTCAATTAGATCCGGAGCAGTTCTGGCAGTGAAGATGAGTTCTTTCAAAGTTTTGACACGAACCCATTTCTCCGGGCATCATCAAGAAACACACAAAGAAAATCATAAAATCCTTCAACGTTGTACAGTCCAAGCGGTTTCTGGTGTATGTTCAGTTTGCCCAAGATAATACTGTAAAAATTTCCTCCAATGTACCCAAGCCACCTGGCAAAGCAATAAAAGCATCAGCACGGTTAATCATTTCTACCAGTCGTTCAGACATACCTGGCACATTAGTTCTTCTCCGTTTGATGTCCAATAAGATTTGCCTCCGCCAAGGGTTTTGGGATGATTCCCAAAACGTGACTGCCTCCCTCCTGTACAGCTTTTGAAACGATCCCCATAAGTCCAAGATTGCCTCCGCCATATACTAAGTGCATATTCCTTGCAGCTAAGACTCGACCCAATTCCTGTGCTGCCTCTACGTATTGTGGTTTAACACCAACACTAGTACCGCAAAACACACAGATGTTTTCAACTCGTCTTCTTGAAGTGGCTTCCATGTTTTACTCTGGATGTCTTCAAAAGTGCAATGATGAGTTGAATTTATAATACCTGAAAATGGTGAGTAAAATAATAGCACTAGTATCTGCGAAATGACAATTATTAGTTAAACAGCAAAATAAATCGTGATAGTCAAAAAGGTCTGGATCCTGTCGGAGAATATAAAAGAAAACAACAAAACAAATTAAAATTATTAGGAAAAGATAAAGAGATATAATATGTACAAGAAAAGTAGCGGCTTGATTGACGTCTATGCGTTTCCCATCCAATTTTCTTATAAATTGGCAAACAGAGTCTTTTTGAATCAGATTCCTAAGACTTAACTGTTGTCTTTCTTTTTGGAATTGTGTATGCAATTTACGAATGGCTATATGAACATATCCACTGGGATGGGTCTCAAGAGTCGAAGATATATTATCTACAGACTCCTTACTCAAGCCATCCTTAATGAATTTAATTTTATCTTCGCGATTATCAGACACCATTCCTAAAGAACGACAACGAGTATTGTAATTCCAGCGTGCACATTTGTAACAAACACCCATTTGCTTAGCTCTACGTTTCTTTGCATAGGTGCTTCTTCCAAAACCAGACAGATGTGAAATAAAAGAGTCAGAAGACTCACCTGCTAATCAGACTCGTGCTTCAATTACCTAACGAATATCATTATGAACACCATGGATCATTAGTAATCTCATCTGTTCCAAGCGAGCTTTGTAGACTTTCATCAGAGAGTTTTGAGGGAGAGAAGGAAAATGCTTGTGAAGATTTGCGAGAACTTCTTCCATCCTGAAATGTCTTAATCTGCAAAAACTAAACACACACCAATTAAATCACACCAAATCACAATATATACACAAATTGCATGGGTTGCCTCCCTGCTAGCGCTAAGTTTAAAGTCGTCAGCTAGACGTGACTTCTCGAACGTTAGGCTGGATCTGAAAGTGTGACACTTTCTTTTTGTCGCTCAAATGATTCTCCCCAGTAGTGCTTGACACGCTGACTGTTAACCTTGAATGTTTCGTTGGTGTTGGGATCCAGTAACTCAACAGCTCCATATGGTAAAACCTGAGTGATCACAAATGGACCTGACCACCTTGATTTCAACTTTCCAGGGAAAAGTTTCAACCGTGAATTGTACAACAACACTTGCTGCCTTGGTTCCAACTGTCTGTGCACTATTTTTCGATCATGCCATTTCTTGGTCTTTTCTTTGTACAATCTGGCATTCTCATAAGCCTGTAAGCGAAATTCCTCCAATTCGTTGAGTTGGTGAGTCTTTCTCTCCTGCAGCTTGTGGATCAAGATTCAACTTCTTCAGTGCCCAGTACGCCTTGTGTTCAAGCTCAACTGGCAGATGGCACGCTTTCCCAAACACCATCGATATGGGGACATACCAATGGGTGTCTTGTAAGCTGTTCGGTAGGCCCATAATGCATCATCCAGTTTTGTTGACCAGTCATTCCTTGTTGATCCAACAGTTCTCTCCAAGATTCTTTTGATTTCTCTGTTTGAAACTTCAACCTGTCCATTTGACTGTGGATGATAAGCAGTGGCAACCTTGTGAGTAACTCCGTATTTGGATAGGAGTGCATCAAAGTATCTGTTGCAGAAATGTGAGCCACCATCACTGATAATTGCCCGAGGGTTCCGAACCGAGTGAAAATGTTCTTTTTCAGGAATTTGATCACCACTTTTGAATCATTGGATGGTAGTGCAATTGCTTCAACCCATTTGGAGACGTAGTCTACAGCAACCAGGATGTACAGGTTTCCGAATGATGGAACAAAGGGTCCCATGAAATCTATACCCCACACATCGAATATCTCCACTTCTAGAATGTTTTGCAACGGTCCTTCATTTCTCCTCGAAATATTCCCCATTCTCTGGCACCTGTCACATTGAAGAGCAAAAAGATAAGCATCTTTAAAAAGAGTGGGCCAGAACAAACCTGATTGTAGGACTTTGGCTGCAGTTTTATTTCCGCTGAAGTGTCCGCCATATGGTGATGAATGACAGTGTGCAAAACACTGTTGACCTCCTCTGTGGAACACACCGTCTCAATAATTGATCAGCACACCGTTTGAACAGGTACGGCTCATCCCAGACATAGTGCTTGACTTCTTTGAAGAATTTCTTCCGTTGCTGAGTTGTCCATTCCAATGACCATTTTCTTGACACAATGTAGTTGACATAGTCAGCATACCAAGTGGCATCTTGCTGTTTCATGGCAAACAACTGTTCATCTGGAAAAGTTTGTTTGATTGAAAGTTATTTGCCAGCTGTTTCTCCACTCTCGAGCCTCGATAAGTGATATGCCACCTGGTTTTCTGTCTCTTTTCTGTCTCGAATCTCCACGTCAAATTCTTGCAGAAGAAGTATCCAACAGATCAATCTGGGTTTGACATCTTTCTTCGTGATCAGATATTTGATTGCTGAATGATCTGTGTAGACCACCACTTTGGGACCCAACAGATAGGAGCTAAATTTTTCAAAAGTGTACACAACTACGAGCAACTCCTTTTCGGTGGTTGTGTAGTTGAGTTGAGCTTCATTCAAAGTTCTGCTGGTGTAGTAAATGGTGTGGAAAATCTTTGCTTTGCGTTGTCCCAAAACTGCACCTACAAAAAAATCACTAGCATCACACATTACTTCAAATGGAAGGGTCCAGTCTGGTGCTACAATGATGAGGGAAAAAACCAGCTTCTGTTTTAAGATCTCAAAAGCTTCCTGGCATTCTTTGGTGAAGTTGAAAGGCACATCATTCTCCAGAAGATTGCACAGAGGTTTAGCAATCTTGGAAAAGTCTTTGATAAATCTCCTGTAAAAACCTGCATGTCCAAGAAAACTCCGAATCCCCTTTACTGATGTCGGTGGAGGTAGTTTTTCAATTGTTTCAATCTTTTCTTTGTCTACCTCGATTCCCTTTTGTGAGATCCGATGTCCAAGAACAATGTCTTCCTACACCATGAAGTGGCATTTTTCCCAGTTGAGTACCAGGTTTGTATCTTCGCACTTTTGTAACACATGTTCCAAATTTTGCAAGCAGTGGTCAAAAGAGTCTCCAAACACAGAGAATTCATCCATGAAAACCTTCATACTCTGCTCCAGCATGTCTGAGAATATGGCCATCATGCAACGCTGAAATGTGGCAGGAGCATTACATAATCCAAATGGCATCCTATGGAAAGTAAAAGTACCATAGGGACATGTAAATTCAGTTTTCTCCTGATCTTCTGGTGCGATAGCAATCTGATTGTACCCTGAATATCCATCCAGAAAATAATAGAACTCATGTCCCGCCAGTCTTTCCAGCATCTGATTAATGAATGGCAATAGAAAATGGTCATTCCGTGTTGCTTTGTTCAGCTTTCGGTAGTCTATGCATACTCTCCATCCAGTCACCATTCTAGTTGAGATTAGCTCATTCTTTTCATTGGTAACCACAGTGATTCCTCCTTTTTTTGGCACACACTACATAAGACTCACCCAAGTACTATCTGAGATGGGGTAAATGATGCCAGCATCCAACCATTTGATGATTTCTTTCTTTACGACCTCTTTCATGATTGAATTGAGTCTTCGTTGATGCTCCACTGTACTCGTCATTCATCAAGATCTTGTGCATGCAAAATGATGGACTAATGCCTCGAATGTCTGCTATAGTCCAACCAATGGCTCTTTTGTGCTCTCGTAATACTCTCAGCAAATTTTCTTCATGCTCCAATGTTAGTGAAGAAGAAATAATAACAGGTAATTCAGAAGAGTTTCCAAGAAATACATACCTGAGATGGCTCAGAAGTAACTTCAGCTCCAACTGTGGTGGTTCTTCAATCGAAGGCTTGATTCGATCTTTCTTTGGTAGTTCCAGGTTTTCCACTTGTGGTGTCAATTTGAATCGGAATGGTTTGTCAAGGTAGTTGATACATTCCAGGATTTCAGCATCTAGCTCGTTGTCAGTCATGTTGGTGATGCAAGCTTCAAGTTTATCCGTGGGAGTTGTATCAGTATCCTGAACGATACTATCAACAACATCAATTCTGAAACATTCTTCTTCCTTTTCATCGCTTGGGAATTTCATGGCTTTGAAAACATTGAAAGTAACTTCTTGGTCCTGACCTTTCATAGTTAGTTCTCTTTTTTATACATCAATCACAGTTCGTCATGTCGCCAAGAATGGTCTTCCAAGGATGATAGGTACATCTTTGTCTTCTTCCATGTCAAGGATAATAAAATCTGCTGGAAGAATGAGTTTGTCGACTTTGACCAGCACATCTTCAACAACACCCCTCAGAAATGCGAGCGTTCGATCAGTAAGTTGTAATGAGACTGAGGTAGGCATTGCTTCTCCAATTTGCAGTTTCCTGTAAATAGAAAAAGGCATCAAATTAACACTTGCACCTAAGTCACATAAAGCCTTACCGATATAGTGTTCTCCAATGGTGCATGGGACATTGAAACTGCCAGGATCTTTCAACTTTGGGGGAAGTTTCCTCTGAATGATGGCACTGCATTCTTCAGTCAATGCTACTGTCTCGTAATCTCCCAATCTCCGTTTTCGTGAAAGAATGTCTTTCATGAATTTTACATAGCTGGGCATTTCTTCCAAGGCTTCTGCAAATGGAATATTGATGTGAAGCTTTTTGAATACCTCCAGGAATCGAGCAAACTGCTTGTCCAGTTTGTTTTTCTGAAGTCGCTGTGGAAAAGGTGGAGGTGGAGTGATCTGATCTTTTTCTTTTTCCTTTGCTTCTTTTTCCTCCATCTGTGGCACTGCATCTTTTGAAACTTCCTCAATTGTTGCCTTGATTCCAACATCTTTGTTGGTTTCAGTACCGCTTTTCAAGGTGATGGCTTGACATTGCCCCATCCCTCGGTTCCTTGGATTGGGTTCTATGTTGCTGGGAAGATTATCTGGCGGTCTGTAACTTTGAGCATTGGCCAGTTGTCCCATTTGATTTTCCAGTGCTTTAATAGAGGCTGAATGGCTTTGATTCAATGCTACTTGATTTTGAACCATAGCTGCTAAAGCATCGTATTTTGCTTCTTGCTTCTTGCTTCTTAAACTGGACCATCACTTCTATTATTCCTGGTTCTTTTTCATACTCCTGGATTTTATTTGGTTGTTGGAATCCAGGTGGTGGATAGTTCTGCTGTTGGAATCCAGGTGGTGGATTGTTCTTTTACCCTGAATTGTTGCTCCATGAAAAATTCGGATGATTCCTCCACCCTGGGTTGTAGGTGTTGGAATATGGATTGTTCCCTTGTCTGTTGAAATTGTTGACATAATTCACCGTCTTTTCAAGTTGGTTTGATTCTGGTGCTCCTCCATATGGTGAACTTGTGGATCCACCATTAACTTTCATGTTAAGAGCTTCCAGATTTTTACAAATCACATCCAGCTTGGAATTCAGTGCTGTGTTGGCTCCAACTTCATAAATTCCTGCAATTCTTTGGATCATGCTCCTTTCTGTTGGCCATAAAGAATTGTTGTTGGCCATTTCTTCAATTAAGTCTCAGGCATGAACTTCTCATTTTTCCATCAAAGCTCCTCCAGCAGCAGCATCAATTGTGGTTCTTGTGGACGCTGGATTTCGGCCGAGGTCCACAATTAGAATTTGTAGGTTGGGAGCACTAGCGATCCTGCAAGACAAATGTAGAGTGAGCGGGAGTATACTACCCACCGGTGTGGTGGGTGCCGAGGGGAACTCCGACGCTCAAGTAAGTAGTATGAAATGAGTTGTAAATATGTAAAATGTGAAAGCAAAGGTTTGATGTTACCTTGACCTCTTTTGGTAGCCATGAGGGCGGTAGTAAGTGTATAAGGAGATGGAGAGCTCTGAGAGAGCTAATGTCAGAGGGCAGAAGTCTATAAGAAAGAAGTCCCCAATCTTAGAAATCAAGCCCCCATAAGAGTTGAGAAGCCCCCATATTCTCATGAATTATGCTTCATTTTATAGGTGGAGAAAAATGAATTCTCGGGTCTGCACATGGGAAATGGGTCCCCAAAACATGCTTATTGTCTCTGCTTTCGGCGAGGGAGAATATTTTGCATGTGGAGATATATTCTTTGTTGGGGAAAAGAGAGAAACGGTTAAAGGGGGTTGTCCTTTTGTTTTTGTAAATGGTTTAGAATTTAATGGGCGGGTTATCATTTTGGGCTTCACTTGGTATTGGGTTCGAAATGAAAGGACAGTTTTGCCCTTGGCCCAAATTCGGCCCATACAGTTTGTCCCATACTCTCTAAGTCAAGAAGTTCTTGACTTGGAGAGTATTTCTATACATGTCGAATGAAACAAGATGTAAGAGTACCTGTCAAGAATGCATAGTTCATACACGACAGAGAGAATTCTATGTCTTTTGGACTAAGAGTAGTCCAAGTCTTCAACTTGGCTCGACATGAGTCATGGGGAATGTCCTCGGTCGATTGAACCAGATGAAGGTTCAGAAAAATCTCCATACTACTGGTCAAAGACCAGGGGAATTTTGAAATTTTTCTAGACTAGATGAAGGTCATGTGCTGAACTTGACTCGTTATGAGCCATAGGGGATGTCCCCAGTCGACTGAACCAGATGAAGGCCAGGACAATCTCCATACTACTTGTCAAGGACCAGGGGAGTCTTCAAATTTTTCTAGACCAGATGAAGGTCAAGTGCTGAACTTGACTCGTCATGAGCCATGAGGGATGTCCCCAGTCGACTTAACCAGATGAAGGCCAGGACAATCTCCATACTACTGGTCAAGGACCATGGGATTCTTCAAATTTTTCTAGACCAGATGAAGGTCACGTGCTGAACTTGACTCGTCATGAGCCATTGGGGATGTCCCCAATCGACTGAACCAGATGAAGGCCATGACAATCTCCATACTACTGGTCAAGGACCAGAGGAGTCTTCAAATTTTTCTAGACCAGATGAAAGTCACGTGCTGAACTTTACTCGTCATGAGCCATAGGGGATGTCCCCAGTCGACTGAACCAGATGAAGGCCAGGACAATCTCCATACTATTTGTCAAGGACCATGGGAGTCTTCAAATTTTTCTAGACCAGATGAAGGTCACGTGCTGAACTTGACTCGTCATGAGCCATGGGGGATGTCCCCAGTCGACTGAACCAGATGAAGGCCAGGACAATCTCCATACTACTGGTCAAGGACCATGAGAGTCTTCAAATTTTTCTAGACCAGATGAAAGTCACGTGCTGAACTTGACTCGTCATGAGCCATGTGGGATGTCCCTAGTTGACTGAACCAGATGAAGGCCAGGACAATCTCCATACTACTGGTCAAGGACCAGGGGAGTCTTCAAATTTTTCTAGACCAGATGAAGGTCATGTGCTGAACTTGACTCCACATGAGCCAATGGGGATTGTTCCCTTTCGACTGATCCAGATGAAGGTCATGATAATCCTCATACTACGGATCCAAAGAGCAGGGGAGTCTCTAATGTCATCTGGACTAGGAGTAGTCCAGGTCTTCAACAATGCCATATAGCATCGCTTACAAATTTCAAAACCACAATCATGGTAGGTAAAGAAAGGAGAATATTGATACTTGTCGTCTAGAGGATTTTTCAAGTGATTAGTCAATGGCTCTTCAATATAAGAAGCATACCTTGTTTGATAATGAGAGATCCTTTATTTACCTATTGTGTCGACTGGGCAGAAGGTTTATAATGATGTCCCATATGGAGGATGTTTCACTGTCTTATGTTTCAAGACGACCATACATATTGATGAAGGTACAAGGGAATCTACAGATTACCACATCTGATGGAGGTCTAAGAAATTTTCATTCTACAACATTAGAAGAAGGTACATCAGAGTCTACACTCCACAAGACCAGATGAAGGTCTAAAAAAGTCTACACACTCCATTATACCTGATGAAGGTACATGGGAGTCTACACTCCAATCATGATGAAGATCCACGAGGGTCTTCATTCCTCACTCTACAAGATATAACATGGGTCAATGAGGGTCTTTACTCTACTAGACCTGATGAAGGTCTATGAGACTACTGTCGAATGGGCTATCAAATGGACCTGATGAAGGTCCATGAAGATCATCACTCATTCTCTTGATGAGGATTTATGAGACTACGGTTGAATGGACTTGATAAAAGTCCAAAGAAGTCATTACTCACTATACTATACTTGAAGAAAGTCTAGGATGCTACAATGGAATGAACTTGATGAAAGACATTACTCATTTCTTTCTATGAGACTATTGTCGACTGGACTTATCGAATGGACTTGGCGAAGGTCCATGAAGCTACGGTCGAATGAATCTGATGAAGGTCCATGTGAATCTTCATACTACTTGACTTGATGAAGGTCAGGAGACTATAGTCGAATGAACCCGATAAAGGTCCACGAAGCAATGGTCGAATGAACCAGATGAAGGTCCAATGAATCTTCATTCTACCTGACCATGAGACTATTGTCGAATGGACCTAGCAAATATCCATGAGACAAGGTCGTATGAACCTAATGAACGTCTATAAAAATCTTCATTCTACTAGACCTGATGAAGGTCCAAGAAAATCTTCATACTACTTAACCTGATGAAAGTTGGACGATTGGACCGAAAGGAGGTCCAAGATAGTTTTCATTCTACCTGACCTGATGAAGGTCAGGAGACTACGGTCGAATGAACCTGATGAAGGTTCATGGGGCTCTTCCAATGCTTCATAGATTTTATGGAAATCCTTCCATGTAGTCTGGAGTTGGATGATAATCTCCATACGTAGTGTGGATATGTTTATCTTCATATGTAATATGGAATAGATGAATCCCTATCAAGGTAATTACTAATTATACAAGACCTGAACAAGGTTAATGATGCTACAATAAAATGAACTTTGATGAAAGTCACATAGAATTTCCATACTACCTAACCTGATAAAGGTTAGTCGATTGGACCTAAAGAAGATCCAAAAGAGTTTTTCATTCTACTAGGCATGATAAAAGATTCTATATGTAATCTGGAGTTGGTGGTATTAAATCAACGTAGCATGAAGATAGTGACTAACCTTTCATGTGATGAAATTCCATCTGTGTTGTCTCGAGAGGGTGACTATCATTCAATGTCTTCCTATCCTTCATGTAATGTCGTATGGACCACCTTTTTAGTGTCTGGACAGTGTGTTTCCGATAAATTGAATTTATAAAGCTTGAGTGGTGTAGCATGCAGTTTAGCTTTAATTTCATGCTATAAAAGTGAGATTTAGTTGTGAGTAAATGATACATATATGCTTGTAGTGTCGAATGGAGCCTCTGCCAAGCGTCCTGAGGGCCTTTGTACAATGCTTAGGTTTATTTAGAAAATGTCGCTCTGGGTGGCATATCTTGCTCTGTATGGAGGCATGGTAGTCAATGGCAATTTTTGGTTTTGGCTTGGTGCTTTGGGTTCTTTTTGGGGCTTGTTTTGATACTTTGGGCTGGCCTATTTCAACTTGTGGGATAAGCTTTCGGCCCACCTTGGATTTCGATTTTTGAATATTGGGTTGAAGGTTTCGGCATGTTGCCATTGTAGACTTGCATTTGGTCATAGGTTGATGGACGTGAGTGGGCTGGTCTGCACATTTATGGCATCATGCGTGAGTGGCCTTCCATTCTAGGCTGATGTATGATAGCTAATGGGCCGTTTCTGCACTCATGAAGTGGAAGAGCTGGAGATGTTTGGTATTGGGCAATTTGTGCTACATGTCGAATGGGAGTAAGTAATATATTAATGTATTTATGTCTGTCGCTTGATACAATATTGTATGTGGCATTGAATGGTTTTCTAGAATAATGTCTTGTGGTTTTGAAATTAAAATTGTTGGAATAAAGTAAGAACTCTATTCGGCAATCATCGCATTATGTCGAGTGGACTTTCCATACATGCATGTTCAGTTATCATTGGATTTTTCGTATCAAATGGAATCTTTCCCTCAAACCCGTGTTGTGTCGAGTGGCACATTTCTCTAATGCCAAGTCTTCATTTATGTTCTGTAGAGTGGCACATTCAATGAACTAAACTCTATCTGGAATTTTTGTGTTGCTCTAAGCTCGGCTGGATTACATCGTACATGAGTAAATTAATATCCTAGATTTTATTGCAAATCATCTTCAAATTATGGGAATTGATTTTGGTTTTGACCATATTGATCTGCATCGTGTTCCTCCATCTTCATCCAGTTCTTGGAAAAATCTCAGATTTTATCTTCTGCTGCTCTTGCCCATTGGTACAATTTTGTTTGTCACGTGTAACTTCCACGTGGTAAGCAGAAGTATGGAAAGTGATTAGGGAGAGGTTCTGTGTCAATCGGCAACGTGGGAAGCAAATTATTTCCTTGCTCTTGATCTTTCTTGCAATGAGCGATGTGGGATGCGCGTGAGCGTGCAACTTTCACGTGGTAAGTCTGGAAGCGGGAATGATGAGTTGTTGTGAATGGCCACTATACCATTCTAATGGGCCTATTGGGCTTGTTGAATATGGGCTTATTTAAAGAAAATTTAGTGGCATGTTATCTCCTTGAATTAATATGGTTGCTGAAGTAAAAAGGTATAAGGGGCCTTTTTTTTTACTGGGCCAGTTTGTGCTTGTGGGCTGGTTTGAGGGGCATTGGTTCTTTGTGTGGGCTAGTTTTAGGGTTGCTTGCGTGATAGACATGGCTCGGGTCTTTTGGCGCTTATGGTTTCTTGAGCCAATTTGGCAGTGGGCTACGTGGCTTTTTATCTCAACGTGCAAAATTTGCTTGGACTGTGGGTTGCTAATTTTGACTATTGGTCTAGTATAAGTTGGTGGTTGCTTTAGGTTGCCTATAAGCGCTATGATAATGGAGTTATTCCTAACGGCCTGATGTTGTTGAGGCCTCTTCGAGCTTTGGACTGATGGGCACATTCACCTAGTGCCAAGCCTTTATTTGTTTCACATACACTGTGTCGAGTGGCTCCTTATTCTAATGTCACACATTGTTGTGTTGGCGACTCAATTGAATGAGCAAGTTGGATTGGTACACAAAGGCTCTCTGTTGAATGGGAAATATGGAGATACGTTTGTGAAGGATACGTCATCTTCTTGTCGAATGAAACAGCTGCGAGAACTTATACCCAATACGTTGATTCATTATCTGGGATGAATAGTAGGTAGAATGGTTCCTTCTGAAGGAAAGTGTTTCGTTTCTTGAAGAATGTTTATTTTATTAGGTCTCTCTTGGCAGCATGCATTAGGGCCGAAAAGACTCTTACATGCATTCACGTGTGGACCGGTCTTCACGTGGCCCTTCTAGCATGCGTTTGGAATGAGTGGGCCACTCTATTGCGCAATGGAAATTTGCTCCATACCCATTTTATTTTCATTGCAGTGAGCTTGTTAGCATGTGGCAGATTTTTGGTAGATAATTAGCTTTTGACAACTTACAAGCACATGGCTCCATACTCGATTGGGGACCACAAGACTTTGGCAGCTTTGTGCTAGGTGTCCCGTGCATTAGTCAAGCTTGAAGACAATGACTAGGTTTTTAACAAGTGGGCCAACTTCACGTAACTCATGCTATTATTTTGTCTTCTTGGCGAATGGGCCGTCAGCGCTTGACCATATCGCTCATTTGGATGGACTGAGCGTGGCTTGCGCATCTGGGCTGGCTTCATACATATTTGCACTACGTGTGGGTTGTTGCTGTCTGGCGAGTGGACTCTTGCTTTTTGTATGTAGTTTAGTCGAATGGGCAGTGAACTTTCACTTGAGTTACATAAATGGGTTATAGAGGATGGCTTTGAAGAGAGGATCAAGAAAGAGGTCTTGTCATATGGGATGGGCTCCACAACTACTAATATTATCTCGTTCTTCAGTTGGATGATTCATAACACATTGCGACTGGAATTCAACACTTGAAGGTGTGTGCGCTGGCTTGCCATTATTAACATGGCTTCTAAACTTGAAACTTGTTATGCAAATACTAAAAATTGGTGTGAAAGTTGGAGTGGAAAGCCTAATGACATGTAGGGAATTATGGGCTTGCAATTTGCTTATTCTCATTGTAAGTTGTCTTTCTTGGAGTCTGTGTATGGCTATGGACAATTGGCAGAGTGCTTTGAGTGTAGACTGAAATTTGCGCATGCAAACATTGGTTGCATCTAGCTACTTTCCCGCGTAAGAGACCACAATTGGCTTCAGTGGGCTACTATGGCCCACAAGAGGATATGTTTTAAGTCATATAGATTCATTAGTCGAAATGATAAAGTGGAAGTTTGGAGCCACAATAGATTGGTCATGACGAGAGACTAAGAGGCTACGGACGAGTAGACCTGATAAAGTTCCAAGAGGGTCTTCACTCAACAAGACCTTATGAAGGTTCGTGAGAATTATCATTCTACTAGTCACAATGAATGATTTCCTATCTAGTATGGGGTTAATGGAATCCATACATTTCATATTGAGAATAGATGAATAACATTTCATGTCGACTGGGTAAGATGACAAACCTTTTACGTAGTCTGAAGGAGAAAAAACTTCTCATGTAGACTGGAGGAGATGAAATTTTTTCAGGAGGAGATGACAATCCTCTTAATGTCTACTGAAGCAGGTGACACTCATTTCATGCCGTTGGAGAAGATTAAGATTTATCCCTATCATCTGGAGAAAATGATAATTCTTCCATGTACTCTAGAGTTGATAACAATTATCCATGTCGTATGAAGGATATGGTCATCCTTTCACGCCATAGGGAGCTTTTGACAATCTTTTCATGTAGTTTGGGTCCGTGGATCCATCATACAGCTTCATGCCTGGGGAATGAAATTTCCTTTTGCATGATCGGCGGTTGGAATAATATGGTGGCTATTCTGGCGTTTAAGTTGATGGTCGATTTATGGTGGATTTTCAATTGCCATATTGTTGAATGCTCCTAAGAGGTTGGATTAGATGATAAGATTGTTGAGGTGACTCGTAGCCTCGCGCGTTTGGGAGGTCGAAGAATTATGCTCCAATCAATTTTGGAGATTAGGACTGGGGCTTTGCATGACTCGATTTTCCTTTAATAAGGTGCATAATCATTCTTGGAGTATGGCCAGCTGCGTGGTCACATGATCTGGTGTTTGCTCACTGCTAGAAGCCATGGTTGGTTGTGTTTCAAGAACCATAGACTGAGAGATTTTTGTCTGCTATGAATCGCTAAGGCCCCACGGTTGGCGCCAAATTATGGACGCTGGATTTCGATCGAGGTCCACAATCAGAATTTATAGGTTGGGGGCACTAGCGATCCTGCAAGACAAAGGTAGAGTGAGCGGGAGTATACTACCCACCGGTGTGGTGGGTGCCGGGGGCACTCCGACGCTCAAGTCAGTAGTATGAAATGAGCTGTAAATATGTAAAATGTGAAAGCAAAGGTTTGATGTTACCTTGACCTCTTTGGTGGCCGTGAGGGCGGTAGTAAGTGTATAAGGAGATGGAGAGCTCTGAGAGAGCTAATGTCAGAGGGCAGAAGCCTGTAAGAAAGAAGTCCCCAATCTTAGAAATCAAGCCCCCATCAGAGTTGAGAAGCCCCCATATTCTCATGAATTATGCTTCATTTTATAGGTGGAGAAAAATGAATTCTCGGGTCTGCACATGGGAAATGGGTCCCCAAAACATGCTTATTGTCTCTGCTTTCGGCGAGGGAGAATATTTTGCATGTGGAGATATATTCTTTGTTGGGGAAAAGAGAGAAACGGTTAAAAGGGGTTGTCCTTTTGTTTTTGTAAATGGTTTAGAATTTAATGGGTGGGTTATCATTTTGGGCTTCAATTGGTATTGGGTTCGAAATGAAAGGACAGTTTTGCCCTTAGCCCAAATTCGGCCCATACAGTTCTCATTATTCCAGAAAGTCCATTGTAGAAGGTTTGGACTTGTAGCCACTTTGCGATCTCATGATGAGGACATTTCCGGAGTAAATCTTTGAATCTTTCCCAAGCTACGCAAAGGGATTCTGAATCTTGTTGCACAAAGGATGTGATGTCATTCCTCAACTTTGCAGTTCTGGCTGGTGGAAAATACTTTGCAAGGAATTTGGTGGTTAGAGTGTTCCAAGTTGTGATGAAACCTGCTGATAGTGAATGTAGCCAAGCTTTAGCTCTGTCCTTCAAGGAGTATGGAAAAACACGCAGTCTCATTGCTTCTTCAGCTACTCGGTTGTAATTGAAAGTACCGCAAACTTCCAGGAAGTTGCTGATGTGGGCATTAAGATCTTCATTTGCATTTCCCCCAAACTGTATTGACTGCTGAATCATCTGGATGCATGTTTTGATGTCACCCGTATTTTCTGGTAAATGAGGAAGTACAATATAAGAAATGAGTCTGTCAACCACCGGAATGGTTCTGTCTCGAATGGGTATCGGTGGTGCAACGTTCAAAGGTTCAGGTTCCATGTTAATGATTACTTCTTGGCCTTCTCGCCTTTTCCTTCTCAACTGTCTGATGGTTCTTTCAATTTCTGGGTCAAGCGGTCGGAGTTCAAAGCTTCTGGTTCGTCTCATGTAGTTTCTGAGAACCTGAAACACAAGAAAAAAAAAAACAATAAGTAAAAAGAAATTAGATACAAGTAACATATCTAACCCCAAAACTAATAGTGAAAGATAAATAAGTCCCCGGCAACGGCGCCAAAAACTTGACCGGAGCGTAATCACACGTGTATAACGCAAGCGCACGTATCCTTCAAGTAGTAAAAAAGTATCGATCCCACGAGGACTTAATACCTAATCTATTAATTTTATGAGGTCAAATGATTACTAGTATCTAACAGGTTGATTGATTGATTTGAAATGGTGATGATTTTGAATTTAAAAACAAGTAAATAAAATTGCGCGAAAGTAGGTTTAAGAAAATTCAATATTAGGAAACTATATAGGGTTGTGAATCTTCCAATATCATTTTAAAGATGAAGTGGTTATTTCATTTTTGTGTAATATATCAGTTTACTAACCTGGAACACTAAATTATGCGAAAGCCTCTATCGATGGTCAGACGTAAATACCAAGTATAACCCAATTGAACCATATGTCTATGTCAACCAAATTATCTGGATTCATTAAGTTTAAGTTCCAATTATGGCTACCCCCGCCCGACAGGTATATGTCTATCCTGTAAGAAAATCTATTAAAGGGTTATTTATCCTCAAGGAAGATCGTGGGCTATTAAGTCTAAGGCTAAAACCTAAATTCCTTTGTCAAGTTTATTTTAGATTTATCAGATCAATCTTATTCATGGCCAATTAACAAGACGCATTAAACTAGTGACTTAATAAGAAAACCTTTGAATTACCCAAACTATAAAAATAACTCCTTATAAACCGGTGATATTAGAATACATCACAACACCAGATAACTAACTTAGTTACGACACATAACTAGGGCTAGTAAAAACTTAAATAAAATAAAAGACATAAAGTAAATGCTGAAAAGTAAATTGCTGAAAAGTAAATGACGGAAAGTAAATGCTGAAATTAAATACTGAGAATTAAATGCTGAAAAGTAAATGCTGAAAGTAAATTACTGAAAAGTAAATGCTGAAAGTAAATTGCTGAAAAGTAAATAAAGTAAAAGTACAATAAAAGAAAATGTGAGGTAAAATGATCCACTTTTATTACTTCTATTTTATATATCTCCCTTAATATAATATATTAACTTTACATGATAATTACCAACTAGCCATATAGGCGGTATCCAGATTAAGTCAAATTAATAATTAATTACCAACCGACCAATCAGGCGGTATCCATTTTAGTCAGGTTAAAACCAATTTAAATAATTACCAACGACCAATATGGCGGTATCCTCGTTAAGTCAGGTTTTAACTAGTTTATATATTATAATTAAGGGAGATTAATCTAAATATTAGTAATAAAATTTTTACCTTTTACCCCAGCAAAGGGGAGTTACCTCCTCATTACTGAAAAGTAAAAACTGAAAAGTAAAGAAAAGAAAGTGCGAAAGCGGAAATTAATTACTGAAAGCTGTAAATAAACAAACAAGATAAAATCTTCTTAGTATTCTTAAGGAATTCCTTAGAAGAAGTTGTATATCTTTGAGTCTTCTTTAATCTGGAACTTGAATCAGCTCAATCTGATATCGGAGTAAAAAGTTATGCCCAAAATACGACAGATGCGTAAAATTGGAATTTCCAAAACTGCACTTCGTTAAAACGCCATTTCAAGTTTCCAATCTCAAAAATTAATATGTCAAGTCCAATTTCCCTTATTTGACCCACATTTCGTCCTAAATGATTTCATTATGTCCCAATATTATTTTATCTGCAAAATAAACTAAAACACATCAAAATATTCATCAAACCCGAGAAACTAAACAAAATATTAAGTAAAATGGGCGGTAAATATTGATATATTTTCCGCTCATCAGAGTGCCCAAGTGTGTTTCAAACCTTCTTAAACAAAAACACTTGTGGTTGTGAAATCCCATTAGTTTGGGTAGTTGTAAAGGTTTGTGAGTGAGCCTACGAACAAAACTCAAAATTGTAAAAGGTTCAGAGTGCGTCTTTACGGAAAAATCTTGGTTGTGGGTGAACCACGGAAACTCGATTTTAGTGTAAATTTTCAAGCGATGCTTGGGGGAGTGGACGTAGGCATGTTTGGCCGAACCACTATAAATCTTGGTGTCGTATTCTCTTTCCCTAAACTTTGTTTATAGCAAGTTTAATTATGCTTATATATATTGAATAGAAAACTTGCATATAGGCTATTAATTGGAATATAGAAAATTGCTTTAAGTCCCCATTTGGTAATAAGAGCTAAAAATCGGTAAAGATTTATTAATTCTGCATTTATAGCGATAACCCAATTCACCCCCTATTGGGTCTAGAGATTGCTTGTCGCTATTGCTTGTAGGAAATTTCAGTTGGTATCAGAGCGAGGTATTCTCTACAAGACTTAACCGTCCGAGAATAGATCATGGCTTCTACAAGCAACTCGTCAAATCTTGCCGAGGGATTTTCAATGACTAGACCTCCGTTTTACACCGAAACGAACTACAATTATTGGAAGATGAGAATGCTAAATTATCTCCTTACCGTAGATCCGCAATCTTATTTGGTTATCACACGAGGTGCAAAAGGGCCAACAAAAAGGGATATCAATGAGGTTGAGATTCCGGAGCCGAGTTTAGAATGAGATAATGAGGATGTAAAACTAGCCTCACAAAATGCTAAGGCACTCAACCAACTTCTATGTGCCATTGATCGGGAACAAATAAACAAACTTCTGAAGTGTGGAAATGCTTATGATTTGTGGTAGTCTTTGGAAATGGTCAATGAGGGCACAAGCCAAGTGAAGGAATCGAAGATCAACCGGTTCATGTGCGAATTGGATAATTTCAAGATGGAATCCGGGGAAGAAATTGGTCACATGATTTCAAGGTTTACGGTTATCATCAATCATTTGGACGCATTGGAAAAGTCATCGGGACATCGGATCAAGTGAAGAAAATCTTAAGATCACTCCCGAAGGAATTTATAAGCTATACCTCCTCCATTAGAGAAGCAAACAAGATAAATACTTTAAAGATGGATGATTTAGTCGGAAAATTACTTGAGTATGAAATGGAGATCAAGATGGATAAAAAGGAGGAAGATGAGAAAAGAACAAGAAAGTCATTGGCCTTAAAAGCGAGAAAAAAGATACGACTCAAGCTCAAGCTCAAGTGATATTGATGATGAGTTGGCTCAAATAAACAAGAACTTCAAGAAGCTTTTTAAATCCGTAAAGCAAAAAGGAAAATCAAAGACGGATGAAAAGAAAGAAGAAAAATGGTCACGGAAGAACAAGAAAATTGTTTGTTATGAATGCAACAAACCGGGTCATATAGTTATGGATTGCCCATTGAAGAGGATGAAAGGAAAATCAAAGAAAAAGGCAATGAAAGCTACTTTAACTTGGAGCGATAGTGATTCTAGCTCATCCGAGGAGGAAAAGGAGGTCCAAGCCAAAGAAAGAACAAATCTAGCATTCATGGTTATCACGGATGAGGACTTCCACTTTGAAAGTGAAGAAGAAAGCGAAGAAGAAGAAGAGGTACACAATTCTCAAGACTATAATGATTTACTTAATGCTTTTAATAGCTTAAAAGAATTGTGTGATGTGCTTAAAAAGAAATTGAAATTAGTTAAAAATGAGCATATTATACTTAAAAATGATCATGCATGTTGTATGGATAAAATTCATGTTTTAAATAATGAGATTATTTGCTTAAAGGCTAAACATGAAAAAGAGATTGCATGCTTAAATGATGAAAATGCATGTTTAAAAATGAAAAAGCTAGAACTTGAGAATGCCATATCGAATATGCCATCTAGCTCTAAGACATGCGATTGCGAATCAATTTTAAATGAAAATGTCTTATTAAATACAAAGGTTTTAGATTTGTAAAACATACTTAGCAAATTCACATTGGGACATAAAAATTTTAATATGCTTATTGGATCCCAAAAATGTGCATTTAAAAGAGAATGATTATGATATAGGCCTTACATTAAGAGAAAAATTTTTAAAAATTATTTTGTTAAGGCATCCGATTCTCATGCTAAGAGTGTTATAAATGAAAATGTCACATGTCATGCATGTAATAAAAATGGACATAAAATTTTTGAATGCATGTACAAGAATATGATTAAGAATGCATGGATTCCTCAAGGAATCAAAATTAACCCCAATAGACCCAAGAAAGTTTGGGTACCAAAGTGTAATTGATAAATTTGTAGGGGGAGCTTTGGGAATGGATCTTTAAATAGAATTGTAAAATTGATCCCAAAGGCTCAAAGAGATGAGAAATCGCAACGGTAAAGGTAAAATCCGTATTCACAGAAACATTGGTACCGTTTCCTCTTTGTGTATGTATGCATATTTTAAATTGGTAAATATTTTTTTTAGCATACAAAATGATTAGGCAATGTATTTAACTTCTTATTGGTATCAATTGTTCATGTGATATCATTAAATGCCTTAATCATAAATTTAAACCCCTTTCCATATCAATTGGTATCACATTGTATTTATTGAGTTAAATTACATGTATGTGATTACTTATTTGATTTGCATTGAAAATGATTTTGCCATGTATTATATTGTATGAAAATGAAATGCATGTATATTGACATAAGTTTCCATTGATATAATGAAAAGTATGGATTTTGATTGTTTATTAATTGATATCATATTTATAAGAAGACAATTATTAAAATGCATTGAATTGAATTCATTGATTTTAGTTGGTATCATGATATGTAATGACTTATTTTATTTGATATCACAATTGGGAAAAATCATGCTTGAAATGATATAATTGGAAACATTGATATAAAATGTTAATTGGTATCATTGGTACATATTTTTTGAAAAAATTGCATTATACATGATTTCTTTTTAAATCTTATGGCAAAAAGGGGGAAATGCCAAATGTGCATATTTTTAAATTTTTTTGGTATCATTATTTAATGCACATATTTATTTGGTATCTCATTTAAATTAAAATTTTACTTCTCCACTTTTTGATTTTTTCAAATGGGGAGAAATCATTAGAATGAGATTAAAACTTGTTCTACCCTCACCTTTGGTTTAAGGGGGAGTAATAGTACTAATGTGTTTGTCAAGTTTTGTTAGAGCTTTATTAAAGACAATCCTACATTGAGGGGAGCTTATATTGAGGGGGAGAAAAATTGTCAAATTTGGACTCCAACAAGCTCACAAGTATCAACAAGTTTTAAGGGGTTGTCATCATCAAAAATGGGGAGATTGTTGGCGACTTGGTCGCATAAATGGATTTTGATGACGTCAATGCGAAAGAAGACTTCGAAGTGCAAACACGAAGCAATACAAAAAGTGTCGAAACATATGGGGTGAAGAGCGAGAATGTGAAGACTTGTGCAAATTGAAGAATATATTGTGAAATCTTAGCTTAGGATTTAAATTGTAATGTGATTTGTAATATTCAAGTGCCTAAGCTCATAGGGTCATGCACAATCACTTAGATGCATTAGGATCATGGCAAAATGCACTTAAGCCTTCATTACTCTGCATTTTGGTCTGAGACCGGCATACCGGTGTCATTCCGGTGACCATACCGGTCAAGGAAAGCCTTATGCATGCTTTCTGGAACCAGAGAGATCCATTCCGGTCTCCATTCTGGTCACCATTCCGGTCTAGCTCTTCATGGTGCATAGTTACTGAAACCAGAGAGATCCATACCTAGTCTCCATTCCGGTCTAGCTCTTCATTTTGCACACATTTTGGAACCGGGCCAAACCATATCGATCTTCATACCGGTTAGCATACCGGCCTAACGTATACTTGTTCAACGGTAATATAGCCGTTAGTATCCGTTGGAAACCCCAGACCGGCATACCGGTCCCCATACCGGTAACCAGACCGGTCGCAGCAGAAAGTTGGGATTGCTTTTCATTTTGTTATAAATAGGACCCCAACTCATTTGTGCTTGGCTAGAGACTTGGAAAACCTTCATACATATTCTACCAAGGCAAATACAAGAGTGTCTTAAACCTTCATATACTTAAACACTCATATAAGCTCACACACACTACACATTCATACATTTAGTAGTGAGCTTAGAACACTTGGGTTTGCAACTCACACAATCTTCTTATTATTTGTGAGTGCCCAAGTGTGTTTCAAACCTTCTTAAACAAAAACACATATGGTTGTGAAATCCCATTAGTTTGGGTAGTTGTAAAGGTTTGTGAGTGAGCCTATGAACAAAACTCAAAATTGTAAAAGGTTCGGAGTGCGCCTTTGCGGAAAACTCTTGGTTGCGGGTGAACCACATAAACTCGATTTTAGTGGAAATCTTCAAGCGAGGCTTGGGGGAGTGGACGTAGGCACGTTTGACCGAACCACTATAAATCTTGGTGTCGTATTCTTTTTCCCTATACTTTTGTTTATAGCAAGTTTATTTATGCTTATATATATTGAATAGAAACTTGCATATAGGCTATTAATTGGAATAGAGAAAATTGCCTTAAGTCCCCATTTGGTAATAATAGCTAAAAATCGGTAAAAATTTATTAATTCCGCATTTATAACGATAACCCAATTCACCCCCTCTTGGATATAGAGATTGTTTGTCGCTATTACTGGTAGGAAATTTCAACTTTTTAGATCAGTTTCCATTTTCCAAGCTATATTATTGACTTTTGTTATTCAAATTTTGACTAGGTGTATAATCTCACCTGAAATCATACAACTGTTCAAGTGCTTAATTCCAAACCCTAATTACATATCCCTTCAATAATTCTATGAAAACAAATGATATTTCTGTTAAATAACATTTAATAAGCCCCCAGCTCGATAAATACTAAAATAATATTAAAATCCAGTTTGTTTTTAGTTAATTCATGCAAGCAACCGTTAAAAAAAATCAAAGTTAAAAAAGATATTTAATAATAATTATTACCTTCTCTTGATACCCAGATTCCTCGGGGATGAGATCAGCCCGGGTCCGGTGTTATCAAATAAACAATTTTTTGATGAGCTGTTAGCATTAATCATGTCGCTTGCAACCATAACAGGAGCCTTAATATTTCCCCTCGGCGAACTGGCCACGGCGGCAGTGGCCATCACTGGTGAATCACATGGCGAAACAGGCTGCTGCAGATTTGGTGTTTGTGATGATGATGAGATCTGAATCCGCGAAAATATGTTGCAAGGACTTTTCAAATCACCGAGATTAGTATTTCTATTTGCTGCTGCTGCTGCAGCTGCTGCTTCATCATCAACAACAAGCCTATTTGGTGGATAGAAATATCCTGAATTTCCTGGCATGTTAAGTAGCGGATCTCGCAAGTTAGAGAACGGATCACCAAAATAATCTCTATGATGATCGTCAATGAATGAACAAAAACTTAGTGGATCCGAAGGGAACTGCCAGGTGGGAGGCGAAGGGTTGTTAATATCTGAAGAAGAAGCTGAAGCTGGATTGCTACATACAATTTGTCCACCGCTGGCTCGAACAATATCGGTCAAATCACCTTGATAATTCTCCATTTCTACTCCAAAGAAACTGCACATACTAGTGATGAATAATAACCTGAGGTTTCATTTCATTTTAGACCCTAGCTAGTTTGTGTTCTTGTGCGGCAAATATATGAACATGCAAATTAGTAGACAAAATTCTTCTAACAACTATATAAAGCCTAAACACGGATGTAAAGAAGGAAAATATTATTTGCCTTTGAATGAATTTTATTGAATCAGGAAACATGATTTTATAAAAGAGATTTTCTACAATCACACTAATCTATTCTAGGTAGTCTAAATATAAAAGGCAACTAAACTAATATACAATTAATACAATATATTTGAATGATAAGATATCATTGATTTCCTTCTCAACACTCCCCCTCAAGTTGGAGAGTGAATGTCCAGAACTCCTAACTTGCGTATCATAGCTGAGAAAGCTACATTTCCCAATGGCTTGGTGAACACATCTGCAAGTTGATCGGTTGAAGCAACATGTTTGGTTACAACTGAACCATCTTGTATTTTGTCACGAATAAAATGACAATTCATCTCTATATGTCTTGTTCTTTCGTGGAAAACTGGATTGGCAGCTATATGCAAAGCTGCTGTGTTATCACAATATAGTAATGCTGGCTTCAGATGCAATATTCTCAAATCCTTCAATAATGAGCGTAGCCAGGATAATTCACAACATGTACCTGTCATGGCTTTATATTCAGCTTCGGCTGAGGAGAGAGATACGATTTTCTGCCTCTTTATCCGCCAAGAAATAAGAGAAGATCCCAGAAAAACACAATAACCCGTAGTGGATCTACGAGATATTGGACAACCAGCCCAATCTGAATCAGAAAAAGCTCGCAAAGACAAATCATTCTGAGAAGGGAAAAACAAACCTTGTCCTGGACTATTTTTCAAATAACGTAATACACGCAAGGCGGCTTCCATGTGTGGTCTACGTGGTGCATGCATGAATCTACTTAACACATGGACCGAATATGTGATATACGGCCGGGTAATAGTCAAATAAATTAGGCGTCCAACAAGTCGCCTATACTGAGACGGATCTTTAAGCAATTCACTTGAATCTGAGAGCTTTATGTTTTGTTCCATGGGAAAGGTTACAGGTTTAACACCAAAAATCCATCATCTTTTAAAATTTCCAAAGTATATTTTCGTTGCGAGATGGAAATACATTTCTTCGACCGAGAAACTTCGATGCCCAGAAAATACTTCAAATCACCCAAATCTTTAATTCGAAAATGACAATGTAGAAATTGCTTGAGGGCTACTATGGCTTTGGCATCATTACCCGTAATAAGAATGTCATCGACATATATCAACAAAGCTGTAAAAGATTTATCTTTCAGACATGTGAATAATGAGTAATCGGCCTTGGATTGAACAAAGCCAGCAGCTTGGATAGCTGTAGAGAACTTGGCAAACCATTGTCGGGAAGCTTGCTTTAAGGCATATAACGACTTGTGAAGGTGACACACTAGATTCTCCCCATGTCGCCGAAGACCAGGAGGTGGAGACATATAAATTTCTTCATGGAGATCACCATGAAGAAAAGCATTGTTGACATCAAGTTGGTGAAGAGGCCAATTCTGGGCAGCTGCTAAAGCCAATAAACAACGAACATTAATCATTTTAGCAGTGGGAGAAAAAGTATCATGGTAATCTATACCTTCTAGCTGTGTGTAACCTTATGCAACCAAACGAGCTTTATAACGCTCAATAGTACCATCCGAGTGCCGTTTGATTTTATAAACCCAATGACAACCAATAGGCCACTTACCAGGAGGAAAAGAAGTGAGGGACCAAGTGTGGTTGGCTTCTAATGCAGCCAATTCAGATTGCATTGCTTCTTGCCAATGGGAATGGGAAGCTGCTTGGTCATAAGATGTAGGCTCAATATCTTGGCTGATAGCAGCAGTAAAAGAGCAATGTTGCGGTGAGTAACGATGATAAGAGACAAAATTGCAAATGGAATAGCGTGTACCTTTTTGTAGACCTGATGACAAAGACGGCATATGGTGGGGAGACGTTACTTGGTTGCAGACATAATCACGTAAAGTCGTGGGAACGGTTTAAAATCGGTTCGGGAGGAGGACTAGCAGGTGATAGCTGAGTAGAAACTGGAGTCGGTGGTAAGGGTTGGTTAACTAGTTGGGAATGATCGGGTATAGAAAGAGGAATTACAGGCTCTGAATTTAAGGAAGGGGATGGAATTGACTCATAAGGGAAAATAGTTTCATCATAAACAACATCACTGCTAGTGAAGATTTGGTGGGTGGCAAGGTCATAGAGCTTGTAAGCTTTTTGACCAACTGGATAGCCAAGAAAAACACATGTTTGGCTCGAGGAGCAAATTTTTGGGGGATGTGCACATTAGTGGCATAGGCAAGACACCAAAAAATGCGGATATGAGAATAAGAAGGAAATTTTCCATAAAGTCGTTCAAAAGGAGTTTGGCGGGAAATGAGTGGTGTGGGCAAACGATTAATTATATGAATAGCAGTAGAAACACATTCTGCCCAAAAATGTAAAGGAATGTGGGCTTGAAAACGAAAGGCTCTAGCGGACTCAAAAATATGGCGGTGCTTGCGTTCTACAACCCCATTTTGTTGAGGGGTATAGACACAAGAATGTTGGTAAGTGGTCCCTTTATGTTTAAAAATTCCCGCATAGAGAAGAATTCTCCACCATTATCAACCCGAATATTGGCTATAGATACATGGAATTGTGTTTGGACAAATGAAAAAAATTGACAAGTAAATGTTGTGTTTCACTTTTGTGTTGCATACAAAATACCCATGTGAATCTAGAATAATCATCCATAATAGTCAAAAAAATATTTTGCACTGGAAAGAGAAACAATTTTATAGGGGCCCCAAATGTCACAATGAATTAATTCAAAAGGTAAAATAGATGAAATTAAACTAACAGAAAATGGAAGCCGACTTTGTTTTGCAATTGAACAAACATCACAAGCATTATTAGACTGGAAAGGGAAATTTAACAAATATTTTGCCATAAAATCTAATCTAGAGGAAGACAAATGCCCCAAACGGCGATGCCACAAAACGGTGGAGGAGATGACCTGAGAACTGGGTGAACTGCAAGAAGTGTTTGTTGCGGATGGAATTGGAGGTTTTGGTTTCTCTATTGTTAATGCAACCAAGTAATAAAGTCCATCTCGTTTTTCACCCAAACCAATCGTCGTCCTCGTCGTCAAGTCCTGCAAAATACACCAATGAGGAAAAAAGGTTACTGAACAATTGAGATTTTTGGTAATTCGACTCACAGACATTAAATCCACCTTAAAAGATGGCACACCAAGTACATTTTGTAAAGTAACAGCAGAATTTAAAGGTAAATTCCCAATGGATGTAATCGGAGCCTGTTCACCACTTGGCATAGCAACTGGTGGCAAAAAAGTGTTCTTATTGCTGTTGACAAGCAAAGTTGGAGATGAAGTAATGTGGTATGTTGCACCACTGTCAATAATTAATCGATGGAGGCGCAACAATGTTTGTAACAAACCTGAGGCAACAACATTAGCATTAGGATTGGTGGATTGTTGTCCTTTACCCTGCATGATAGATAAGATTTGCTAGATTTGCAAATCAGAGAGCTCGTTTGTCATTGATGGAACTTCCTACATTACATGACTTTCCTTGACATTGTTGGCTGAAGATTGGTGGCTAGTGCTGCGCTTGAAATGAGTGATTCCTTGATTAGACTTATTTTGTGCATGTTTAAGGTGTTCTGGTGGGTACCCATTCAGCTTCCAGCATGTTTCTCGTACATGATGGTCACGATCACAATAAGAGCAATGCAAAGGTTTTCGATTAGATGGAGTGGAACGAGAAGAAGAACTTTGTCCATGTCGAACAGCTAGAGCCATGGATTCAGCCCTTCGAACAACCATGGCTGAGTTTTCCATCGTCTCACGTGCAGCCCCCAGGCTTCGTTGCTTCTCCTCTTGGACAATGGAAGAGTAAGCCTTGACAACATCAGGCAGCGGATTCATCAACAAAATCTGCCATCTGATTGCACTGTAGGACTCATTGAGTCCCATGAGAAATTGCATCAATCTGCGTCTCTTATGGTTTGCCCCACAAGAGCAAACAGTGTCATTATAGGATCCTAGTTCATCCGATAATTTTTTTAGCCTTGTGTAATAAGCTGCAACAGTCATCTGATCTTGAGCAAGACAAGCAATGTCCCTCTCAATCTGAAAAATACGAGGGCCATTGCTTTGAGAAAAATGATCCCGAAGGTCTTCCCATACCTCATGGGCGGTGGTTGAAAAAATGGCACTGTCTGCAAGGTCCTGTGTGAGTGAATTGAGAATCCAAGAGAGGATCATATCGTTGCATTTTTTTCCACGAAGCATATTCGTCTGGTTTGGCTGTGGCAGACTGCATTGTGGTGGTCCCGTCTATGAAACCTAACTTGGATTTGGCATTCAAATAAATGGTCATGGCTCTACACCATGTCGAATAATTATCCCCATTGAGGGGCTTGGAAACCAGCACCATTCCTGGATGATCAGAATGGTGAAGAAAATATGGGCTGGCAACATCAAGCTTGCCTCCATTCGAAGGTTGTTGTTCCGTCATGGTAATGAGAAACAACGAAAAAAAAAAGGAAAAAGAAAGAGGGCAGAGGGCTAGGGTATCGTTCCATGCTCTGATACCATGTAAAGAAGGAAAATATTATTTGTCTTTGAATGAATTTTATTGAATCAGGAAACATGATTTTATATAAGAGATTTCCTACAATCACGCTAATCTATTCTAGGTAGTCTAAATATAAAAGGCAACTAAACAAATATACAACTAATACAATATATTTGAATGGTAAGATATCATTGTTTTCCTTCTCAATAATAAAATGAGAACAAAATCACTATTAAAACGTTGTTTCATTTCATCTCGCATTTTACTATTTTTACAACCAAAGAGTGAAATGAAGATTTTGAGCTAAAAGTCATTTTCAATTTTCAAAAACAAGTGATGGGAATGTTATAAAGAAGGCGGCAAGTAGCCGCATTCCTCGGAAACGTTTATGTGTAGGGCAAGTTTGGAAAATGACCCGTTTCTTTTGGGTGCCTGCTGCACACCTCACAATGTGAAGGAATTTTTGTTAAATTTTATTCAACTGGCAAGCAAGATAGAAATAATGCCACCACCCACATTCCCAGCAAAGGAAATATTCACAACAATTATTCAATTACAAAATGTGCTTTTGATTGCATATATTTGTGAAAAATCACATTCTCTGCTATTTTGATTATTAGTCGAACACTAATCTTTACTTCTTATTATTATTCGAATTTAGACATTGGAGATGAAAAATCTCACCTAATAAACACTAATCTTTACTTGTTATTATTACTCGAATTTAAACATTGGGTGCAAATGACATGAAAAATATGAAAAATTGAAGAACATATAAGAAAATAAATAAGGCAAGCCATACTGAAAAATGAAGATTAGAAGGATAAGCAAATAAATAAGTACTTTTGCCCCATGCAGTCTTGTTTTGGAGCATTATGTAAGGGAGAAGTGATATTATTAAGTAAAATATATCAAGTCACTGATTTATACTTAAAATTCAAGACATATGTAGAACGTTTGCTAGAAATGATTAGGATGTCAAAAATTGTAGAAAAATTCTCTAAATAAAAAGGTACATGGAAGGTGTATAACCCTTAGGAGGGTTACACCCCAAACCAAAGGGTGCCCTTAAGGCACCCTTCCATGCCTATATAAAGGATCCTTGATGTTCATTCAAGGCATCTAGATTTGAAAACAAGTCTTGAGTCTCATAATTTTATTTTGAGTCAGAGAGAGTATTCCTCCATTTCCAAGTTCGAGATCTTGTTAAGGAGTGCCCCTTGAACAAGAGGAATCCGGGTTATCCTGGGAGAACATTAGCCGCAAAACCCGTAGAGCACAGAGACGGGGCTGATAAGTTCTTAAGGACACAGAATCATCTCGACTCGGACAATTTCAATCAGGTTTTTCTGGTTCTTAAAGGTTTAAGATTTACATGATTGTGATCCATTTTTTGATTGAGTGATGCATGCCAAATTAGATTTACAACACACATACTACCAACAATCTTAAGAACTTATCATCTTTGTGTTGTAAAATTTATTTGTGTGTGATTCACCCATATATCACATATGTTTAATTTGCTGTGACCATTCATCTTCTATGTATGCGCTACTCACTCAAGTCACGGATCATGTAACAGCCCATGAATATTCCATCTTGATCATATTCCATGCACAGCTTGAATCAAAATAACATGCGTCAATAGCATGAAATGTTGCTGCCTCTGTGTTGTCTTTATGCGCATGAAACATGAAACACACATGAGTGTTTAGTTTGTGCATCAGAGGGGCCCATTCATGCATATATGCTTACCAAACAAAAAATACTCGGACACGTAGTGATGCATTGTGTCCTTTCGGTTTCCATCAACCATGCATGCGACTACTTGTTTTGATTCACAAAAATTGATGTGATTTTTCGAGAAAAGTTATTTCCATTTAATTTTTTTTTTTTTTTTAAAAAAATAAAAGAAAAGAAAGGTGTCTGTTTGTAAATAAATTACACACTGTTCGCATGCTATTGATATCATCATACATATATATGTTGATTTTCTTCGTTAAAAAAAATGATAATAATAATAATAAATAAAATAAAATTATTTAAGTGATATGTTGTGTTTAGAATTTATTCATTTATTATTTTTTAATTAACTTAAGAAAATCAAATAATTAAATTATAAAATTGGTTATTTAAGTTAATTAAAACATTTTCATTTATCACATATCAACACATTAAGTTATAAGTGATAAAGTTGATATAGAATTAGATTTATATTATTGTATAATATACATGTTATAGAATATGCAATTAACATTATGTAATTATATTAACTTAGTAAAATCATATACTGAATTTTTATAAACTTGGTAGTATAGGTTTAAGTTAATATTAGAATAGTCAATTATCACAAGCATACACATAGTGATAAAGTTGAAAACTAATTGTATGTTGCATACTTGGTTGAGAATTTAAAGTGTATTCATACACAAGTAATTTCATCCAATTTTGATTGACACATACACATATATCTACACATATCGAAAATTGTATTGTGAATTTTAAAAGGGAAATACTTAGTATTGAATTGCTAAGAGATTCTATTGAGGAAGTATTTAAAGGATATTCTGTCAAAAATGCGATAAGAGCCTAAGTGGTCAGGGATTTAAGTGGTTACTCCGGACCCCCCTCGTCCTCTGTGAATATTCATTTATTTACTTATCATAAGAAACCTTAGTCAGAAATTCAAGGACTTGTGTTTCTTGGTATTATTGTCCAATAGAATAACGAGTGGATACTTGGTATATCATTTGAACAAGATCATTTGTTGATCATTGTACAATTTGTCTTTTGTAGACTTATTGACCACTGTTGATTTTTCCAAGCGGAAACATCATAGTACCGGTCTCTCATGGAGAAAAATCGGAAAAGCTTGGTGGGGCGAACTTCAAACAGTGGCAGAGCAAAATATTGTTCTACCTGACAACTCTTCAGTTGGCTAAATTCCTCAAAGATCCTCCGGGTCCTGTGGAGGGTGAATCGGAAACAGCCAAGGAAGAGTGAGAACAGACATGATTGTCTGGAGACTTCTTGTGCAAGAACTACCTTTTGGGTGGACTTGACAATACCCTGTACAATGTGTACCAAGGCATGTCTTCTGCGAAGATTCTCTGGGAATCTCTAGAGAAGAAATACAAAACCGAGGATGCTGGACAAAAGAAATTTGTCGTGGGTAGGTCTGGACTACAAGATGGTAGATTCAAGGATGGTGATGTCTCAGTTGGGTGAACTGCAGTTGATCATTCATGACATAGTGGATGAAGGTATGAAACTCTGTGAGATGTTTCAACTTGCCACCATAATTGAAAAGTTACCTCCATCATGGAATGACTTCATGAGCTATCTGAAACAAAAAAAAAAGAAGCAAATTTGCCTTGAAAACCTTGGAGTTTGATTGAGGATCAAAGAGGACAACAGAAAGTCCGAAAAGTCCAGCTACAAGACTATGGAGTCTAAGGCCAACATCATTGAGGGTGTAAAGGGTAGAAAGAAGAGAAAGAACAGTGGAGCTGATTCTTCCCAAACGAATAAGAAGTTCAATGGGAAATGCTACAACTGTACTGATTCTTCCCAAGCGAACAAGAAGTTCAAGGGGAAGTGCTACAACTATGGAAAGAGTAGTCATATGACAAAGGACTGCAGAAACAAGAAATCTCAGGACAAGGGCAAGAGAAATGAGGCCTATGTCGCTGAAGATGAGCAGTTAACTGGTGAGATTTCAGAAATGAACCTCTCAGCATTGGTAACTGAAGCCAACTTAGTTGAGAATCCGAGAGAATGGTGAGTAGACACTGGGGCTACTCGTCATATATGTGCTGATAGCAAGATGCTTTCATCGTGTCAGAAGGTTGATAGTGGTGATCATCTGACTATTGGAAATTCTTCTACCTCTAGAGTGGTTAGACAAGACACAGTGGTTCTGAAAATGATATTCAGAATGGAACTTACATATAAGAATGTTTGCATGTTCCAGATATTCGCAAGAACTCGGTCTCGGGTTTGTATTTGTTTCTGACAAGATTGTATTGACCAAAAATGATGTCTATGTAGGAAAATGATACCTCACTGAGGGCTTTTTCAATGACTGTCAATTGTGCTATTAATAAAGCTGAAACTTCTGCTAATGTTATTGAGTCACAAAATGTATGGCATGAGAGGTTAGAACATGTTAATTATGATACAATGCGTACATTAATTAACATGGATCTTATACCTAAATTTGCATTGATAGCCAACATAAGTGTGAGGCATGTGTTGAAGTAAAATACATAGAACATCATAAAACGAAGTTCTGAACCCTTGGAACTTGTACACAATGACGTGTGTGACATGAATATTGTGCAAACAAGAGGCGGTAAAAAGTACTTTGTCACTTTTATCGATGATAGCACAAGATTCTGTTAGGTGTATTTGCTGAGGAGCAAAGCTGAAGCTATTGAGAGCTTTATACACTGAGAACGAAGTTGCAAATCAACTTGGCAAGAAAATCAAAAGAATCAGGAGTGATAGAGGTGGTGAATATGTTTCACCATTCGTGAATATTGTTCTGTTTACGGAATTATTCACGAAACCACTGCTCATTATTCTCCTCAATAAAACGGGATTGTTGAGCGCAAAAACCGAACGTTGAAGGAAATGATGAACGCCATGTTGAAAAGTTCTGGTTTACCTCAGAACTTGTGGGGGGAAGCATTGGTTTCCACGAACTACGTTCTGAACAAGCTTCCTCACATGAGATTGGATAAGACACCATATGAGTTATGGAAAGGTTATGTACCTTCCTACAAATATTTGAAAATGTGGGGGCGTCTTGCCAATTGTCAAAGTAATGGTTCCTAAACCTAATAAGGTTAGAGTATGACCCAAAACTATTGTTTGTATATTCATTGGATATGCTCACAATAGTATTGCATATCGATTCTTGGTACACAAGTCTGAGATTCCTGACATCAATCCGTAGATGATAATTGAGTCAAGGAATACGAAATTTTGAAGAGACATTTCCTTGTAAGGAAAGACAAAGAAGATAGTCTCTCAAAAGAACTATTGATACTGTCAAAGACAATGATCAGGTTGACCAAGAGTCAGATCAACATGTAAATGTTCAAATGAACCTAGACATAGCAAGCGAGCTAGAACGTCTAAGTCGTTTGGTCCCAATTTTCTGACATAATTGTAAGAAAATGAGCCTCGAAGCTATAAGAAGCAATGTCTTCTATGGAGGCACCTCTGTGGAAAGAGGCAATTAACAGTGAGATCGATTCAATCCTACAAAACCATAATTGGGAGTAGGTTGATCTTCCTCCAGGTTGTAAGCCACTGGGCTACAAATGGATATTCAAACGGAAGATGAAAGCGGATGGATCAATAGAGAAGTACAAGGCGAGGTTTGTCATAAAAGGTTATAGACAAAAAGAAGGCCTTGTTTACTTTGACACCTATTCACCAGTGATTCATATCACATCGGTAAGAATGCTCATAGCCATAGCAGCTATATTTGGTCTTGAAATACATCAAAAGGATGTAAAGACGTTATTCTTGAATGGTGAATTGGATGAAGAGACTTACATGGAACAACCAGAAGGGTTTAATGTTCCTCTATAAGAACAGAAGGTGTGCAAACTTGTAAAATCCTTGTACGGATTAAAACAAGCACCTAGACAATGACATGAGAAGATTGACAAAGAGATGTTGTCAAGTGGGTTTAAAACCGATGAGTGTGATAAGTGTATATACACCAAATCAACTCAAGAATGATATGTTATTGTATGTCTCTATGTAGACGATATGCTGATAATTGGTAATAATCATGAGTTGATTCAGTCTACCAAGAAAGTGTTATCCAGTAAATTTGATATGAAAGATTTGGAAGTAGCTAACCTAACTTTTCCTCAATCAAAGAATATTGGCTTAAACATATCGCAATTAGAGTATTCAAGGATCATCGGAAGTCTGATGTATCTCACGAATTGCACACGAACTGATATCGCTCAAGCTATGAACATGCTTAGCAGATATACTAACAATCCAGGACATAACCACTGGACAACCATAGTAAGTGTTTTGAGGTATAAGAAACTTCAATATATGGGCTACATTACGAGAGATATCCTGTTGTTCTAGATGGATACAGCGGTGTTGACTGGATATCTGATACAGTGGATTCTAAATCTACGGGTGGATTTATTTTCACACTTGGTAATGCAGCCGTGTCATGGAAATCCTCGAGGCAAACATGTATTGCCCGGTCTACTATGAAATCAGAGTTCATAGCGTTAGACAAAATAGCGGAAGAAGCGGAATGGCTTTGAAACTTCCTGGATGATGTTCCTAGTTGGCCCAAATCGGTGCCAGCGATAAGCATACATTGTGACAGCCAATCGGCTATTGGGAGAGCCCAAAATGCAATGTATAATGGTAAGTCTCGACACATACGTCGGAGACATAATATCATAGGTCAACTGCTCTCAAGTGGCATAATGTCGATCGATTATGTTGAATCAAATGAAACTTAGCGGATCCACTAACTAAAACTTAGGAAACTTACCTATTTCGATGCAGCTTTAGTTCACGGAAACTCTCTCAAGTGTCTGCATGTACATGGAAGGGGTATAACCCTTAGGAGGGTTACACCCCAAACCAAAGGGTGCCCTTAAGGCACCCTTCCATGCCTATATAAAGGATCTTTGATGTTCATTCAAGGCATCTAGATTTGAAAACAAGTCTTGAGTCTCATAATTTTATTTTGAGTCAGAAAGAGTATTCCTCCATTCTAAGTTCGAGATCTTGTTAAGGAGTGTCCCTTGAACAAGAGGAATACGGGTTATCCTGGGAGAACATTAGCCGCAAAACTCGTAGAGCACAGAGACGGGGCTGATAAGTTCTTAAGGACAGAGAATCATCTCGACTCGGGCAATTTCAATCAGGTTTTTCTAGTTCTTAAAGGTTTAAGATTTACATGATTGTGATCCGTTTTTTGATTGAGTGATGCATGCCAAATTAGATTTACAACACACATACTACCAACAAAAATTATATTAGTCCATATTGGAAATGAGTATCTTCGAATGAGATGTGATGGGAAAGTAAGATTTTCATAGAGATTTTAGGAAACACTTGTATTTCTAATTTTTCTTTCCATTTAGATCAGTTTTTCTGTCACTGTAATCCTTTGTATTTCAAAATTGATAAAATTGAGGTCAAAATGTATACTTTAATTTGTAGTGTTTTCCGCTTTCATTCACCGATTTTGACCTTTTTGGGACATTTTTTAAGTATTAATCAGACCGGACGTAATCGGTTCCCCGGTCCGGTTTTAAAAATTATATTAATTTTTACTTGTAAAAAAGATATATAATCTAATATCTACTAGTCAACTAACAAATTTATAGGATGAAGTATCTAAAACTCGTTTTAGACACACACACCTATATTCCTGTCTAATTATATCAATTCATTATCATCATTCTTGCATAAATTTTGATGACTTAAGTAACACTCCTTTTATATATGATGGCTGATACGATTGTAACAATTTTACCCAAGTCTTTCTTCCATCGGCAAATGATAAAATTGTCAAAAACATTTTTTTTTTTAAAAAAGGTATAGCTAGTGCAAATCATCCAACAATATAGCACTTGGTAATTATTATTGACCGAACATCAATTAGAAAATAATTTTCCTGCTACAAATGTTATTATATTTGATTTAAGAGAGTTAATTTGAGTTGACATTTGACTATAGTAGAGAGAAGTTTGTCCTTGCCTTTCATTCACTCCAAAATCCACTTTATTTATCACTACCCTGTTCTTCCAACCTTTTCCCATGATGTACACATTGATCATACTGACCACCCAAAAAAAGTTTTGATTTGATGTCATATGGTGATAATTAAAGTTATGTGTAAAGCAAGTCAAGAACGTGGACGAATAATTAATTTGGCTTAAAATAATTAATTACGAACTGAAAAGAGAGATATAGTCCAGTACTAAACCTACAAAAAAGGTTATATAAAGATCGACTGAGAAGAATATATATAAACTAGGGCTTCAACATATTATGTCGGGATGATTAAGGAAAAAGTTGGGTTTAGAAAGTCTGATTAAATTAATCATACATTTAATAAGGATTTTAGTTATGTTCTTTTGTAAAGTTGAAAGGTGTAGAGTCCATTTGCATGCATGAAGCTTCCTTGAAGCTTCCCACCTTGTTCCAGCCAGCTAAAGACACAGCCAAGCATTCCAGCAAGCATCCACAACTGCCATGCATGAAGCAACAAGTTAACTTTTCGGTGATTGCCAAAATTTTACGAAGTGAGTTGGCAAAAACGTGTGCTACAGTGCACACGTTTTTGCCCTATAAATTGGAGCTCAAACCAGTGTTGATAGCATCCCAAAAGAATAGAGAAAACAGAGAGTGTGTGAGGTTTTTGTTTGATAAGTTTCATTGTGTAAACTTGTAAATTATATTCTTGATAGTAATAGAAGTAAACTATATTCTTGAAGACCAGACAATAGAAGACATTGAAAAGCCCAAGATGCCTTCTAAAACCAGTTCCAACAATGCCGATGCAAATCCAGACACAACCCCAACACCAACACCAGTGGCCACAGATGATGATGGGGTACAAGACATGCCAGAAGCAGAAACAGATGAGGAATGAGGTGTTGAGCAGGGGGAGCTGCAGCCTGCTCCATCAGAGGCTTCAGGATCATCCACAGATCCGGATGACAACAGACAGCCAGAACCTCCAATACGAAGATCTGAGAGAGGTCGGATTCCATTAGCCAGATACTCAGGATCAGAATACATTTGCTTACTGATGAGGGGGAGCCATAAACCTTCAACGAAGCAGTATCTCATAAAGACAAAGACAAATGGCTGCACGCAATGCAGGATGAAATGAAATCTCTGCAGAAAAATAACACTTATGAGATAGTCAAGCTCCTACATGGAATGAAGGCACTAAAGAACAAATGGGTATTCAAGCTCAAGAAAGATGGCAGCGGAAAAGTGGTGAAACACAAAGCTCGGCTAGTAGTCAAAGGATTCCTACAGAAAAAGGGAATTGACTTTGATGAGATCTTTTCACCGGCGGTAAAAATGGCTTCAATCCGAGTCATCCTAGGATTGGTAGCAAGATTGAACTTGGAGCTTGAACATATGGATGTCAAAACAACATTTCTTCATGGTGATTTGAATGAAGAAATCTACATGGAGCAGCCAGAAGGATTCAAGGTTTTAGGAAAAGAAAACCTTGTTTGCAAGCTGAAAAAGAGCTTGTACGGGCTCAAGCAAGCACCGAGGTAGTGGTACAAGAAGTTCGACTCATTCATGGTGGGTCAAGGCTACAAAAGAACTGCAGCAGATCAGTGTATATACATTCAGAGGTTTCCAGATGGAAATTTCGTTGCTCTTCTACTGTATGTAGATGACATGTTAATTGTTGGACAAGAAGCAGCGAAGATCAGCCAACTGAAGAAGGATTTCTCCAAGGCTTTCGACATGAAAGACTTAGGACCAGCTCAACAGATTTTGGAAATGGATATTGTTCGTGGTAGACAGAACAAGAAGTTATGGCTTTCACATGAGATGTATATTGAATGGGTAATCAGAAGGTTTGATATACAGAAAGCCAAATCAGTCAGCGTTCCGGTAGCGCACCATTTCAAACTGAGCAAGAGTTCGTGCCCCTCATCCAAGAAAGAGATAGATGAAATGTTAGCAATACCATATTTTTCAGCCATTGGAAGCCTTATGAATGCAATGGTATGTACCATTCTAGATATTGCACATGCAGTTGGTGTAGTGAGCTGATTTCTCTCTAACCCTGGAAAACAACACTGTGAGGTAGTCAAATGGATTCTCAGGTACCTCAAGGGTACAACAAAGTTTCGTCTGTGTTACAGGGGAGCTGATCCGATCTTGGAAGGCTATACAGATTCAGATATGGCGGGAGATCTTGATGGTAGGAAATCTACATCAGGATTCATCTACATTTTTACAGGGGGAGCTGTGTCATGGTAGTCAAGATTGCAAAGGTGTATTGCATTATCCACAACAGAGGCTGAGTACATTGCCATAGCTGAGGCAGGAAAAGAAATGTTGTGGCTAAAGCGTTTTCTCAAAGAGTTAGGGATCAAGCATACAGATTACAAGATACATTGTGACAGTCAGAGTGCTCTTGACTTGAGCAAAAACTCAATGTATCATTCCCGGATGAAACACATTGATATTCGCTATCACTGGATACGTGAGGTGATGGATCAACAACTGCTGAGACTAGTGAAGATTCATACAGATGAGAATCCAGCGGACATGTTAACAAAGGTGGTTACTCGAGACAAGCTAGAGTTGTGCAGAGACATAACCGGGATAACTGTCAGATGACGATTGCTTCAGATGCAGTTGGAGGGAGAGAATTGTAGAGTCCAGCTGCTATTGTAGAAGCCAGCTTCCTGCCATGTGAGGATGATCCAGCTGCCATGAGAAGGCTCCAAACAAACTTTAGGTGGTAATTGCCTAAAATCAGGGAGTTTGAAAATTTTGAAGAGAAGCAGCCAAAGACTCCATGAAATCGGGAGCAATTCTATGGGTGAATAGTAACCAAATTTTGGTTATAAATTCTGCCATTCAGTGAGTGTAAATGCAACCCCAAAATGAGAGTAAGCTTGAGAGTAAGCTTCAGGCAAAGAGCTTAGAGAGTGTAAGTGAGATTTTTGTGTATAGTTTAAACACTTGTGTCTATTCTTGTGGTAATAGAAAATCAATTCGGTTTTTCCTCAAATACACTTTAAAATGATCAGAGAATCACAACAAAAGTCAGCCCAGTCACACACTATCCACAAGAGAACAAATTCAACTGGGATTCTCTGAGCAAATGCATTACTATATACACAGGGTTCTTGTCTTTCAAATATACAAGAATCACCAAGCTGCCATGTGAAGCAGGCCAATAATTTACTCACTTATTATTTATTAATTAAGAAAAAACAAATCCCATCCTAATTAAAATGCCAACCCTTTCTCGAAGCTGACGATTTCCTACCGCATTAAATAAATTAGTAAAAAATTTAAATGGGTTTATAAAGTCATATTTAATATTTATAATTTAATATTTTATGTATGTTCATCAATCATCACCATCTCTTAGTCCTTCCTGTGACAACATTGCTGATCGGCACGCGAGACACATCATACGTCTCTTGACGGCACAGGCAAACTCACCGGTCACATCGATCGTGACCGTCAGAATCATCTACATGGACGGCTTGGATTAAAAATGCCACCTGTATATATTTTGTCCTTAATTAATAAATTATCACATTCTAATGATTTACATTAATTGTATTACATAAACAAAGTTGGGTGTCATAACCTGACCAACGTAATCACACGCGTATAACGCAAGCGTACGTATCGTTCAAGTAGTATAAACAGTAAAATAAATCGCGCTAAATGACATTTTCCCCCTTTGTTGTCATTTTTTACTGTTTTGGTCCCAAATCACCTCCAGAATATCCTGAAACTTTATTTATCTATAAAATAACACAAAACACATCAAAATATTCACAAAACTCAAGAATCTATACAAAATATTATGTCAAATGAGTGGGAAATAGTGATACATTTATCACTCATCATAACTCCTAATTTCAATATAGAGTTAATAATATATTTGTTTTCCTATTTGAGTTAGTTGGCCAAATTTCAAAAAATGGGATTGGAAGTTCTAAAAATTAGTACTATTGATGTGGTCACGAGAATTCAATAGTAGATGTTTGTTGATATTCAGACTTCCTTATTCTTTTCAGGACCTGTCTGAAAGAGAATCTATAACTTTACTTTTTGGTCATTAATATCGAGATAAGGTGAATCGCCCTATAAAAGAATTTGAATTATTAGGTTGGTCGATCGGAATGTGTATTATCCATATAAAGAGTGTGGTTTGATGATAAAGTATTTAGGATTTGATTGTCAGGTACTGAATTTAATTCAAATGATGTATTTCTTGTAAGAGTATGGACAACCAGAAATTTTACATATTGTACTTAAACTTGAGTCAGGTGATTTGACGGCGAATTTTCTAATACTTCAAAAAAAAAATTTAATTGTAGTGTAGTGGCCATTGGCCACAAAAATAAACTATTAGGGTTAATAATTTTTCTTAAATTATCTACTAATTAACCAAAGTTTCTTCCGTAGGTTAATGATCATGAAACTTCCCTCCAAAAAACAAGATTAGGTTTTAACTAGAGTAATAATGATAGTGTTAATATTAACAGTATGTACATTGGGAAAATCAATATCATAATATTTTTAATTACATGCGATTAAAATATAAGATTTATCTTGGATAGTGTGGCACGTGGTGGCTTACCATATGATATAAATGACTTTACTTGCAATGAGAAGAACCCTAAAATCTTTTTCTGCCTTCATTCCAGGAATATCCCATGATATCTTTTAGTGCATTGCAAGTTCTGTTAATTCAAAAGGAAAATAAAACAACCGTAGTCATGCATTCACATCTCTTTTTGAGAACTTTTTAATTATTATTTTTAATGTATTTATTAATTAATTTACATTTTTTGGGGGGTATATGTAAGCGAAATATGGGATGAAAATGCAGTTTCTTTGAATTTTCACGGCTCATTCGGAGCATGTAAAATCATTGGTTGTCCCAGTCTCTTACAAGAAACACACTCTTTAGATTGGAACCCATAACCTCAAAGTGAGATCATAAACCATACACTACCAAACCATGCCCCTTACAAAATAAAAGTGTCTATTAACTTATTAAAATAATGGATTATTCATTGGATTCTTTGATGATGACATCCTCATTTTATAAAATGAGGATGTCCTCTTAAATGACATAATAACACATATATTTTAATATAATATTAGAGAAAAAAAATATTATTTTCAATAAGATTTTTTTTCTCATCTTTTAGTAAGCATACTCATTTTATAAAGTGAGGATGCCCTCATCTAGAATGATTATGTGTGTGTTTAGATATGAGTGTTCGTTTTACTTATTAAGTTAAATATCATATTAAAATATTAAAAAATACATATTTCAATATATTGAAAGATAAATAAAACTGTATTAATTAAAATATGTGTTATATATGTGTGTGTTCCAATATGAGTGATTATTCAAACTGTTTTTTTTTTTTTTTTTTTTTTAATGTGGTTATTATATAGAAAGAAAGATATAAAGCCAAAGTGCGAATGGGGATCTCAGCTGCTGCTAGCTGATAGTAACTATTCGAAATGTTGAGTGAGCTCAGTGTCCATTGCATTTTTCAATGTCACCAACTTCACTTCTGCATACGAGTGGTCAGTGCATGTCATTTTCTCATCATTTTTAGAGATTCACAATCATCAAAATGTCCTTTCAATTTTTTTAGTAGATTTTGGTGCGTCTCTATGTGAGCCAAAACGAAAAAAAGAATAATGAAGGAGAGATATCAGGTAATGATTTTCAAAGGTTTTTTTTTTTAGAAAGACTTATCACTATAAGCGAGTAATAATTGTCCACTATCATGTGTTATTACAATCATGATGATGATTTTGCATGTATTTTTCATAATGGAAAGAACAATCCAAGAGACTTTAATTATTCAATGAATTCAAATTTCCTTTCAGTTAATCATTTTTATCCCCAATTATTGTTGGTAAAATTATTCACAAATCTTCCAAAAACAAAACAGACATGATTTGTGAGTTGGTTTGGTTCAGCTTTAATCCTAATATTTTGTGGGTACATGAATTGCAGACTCAAAAAGGCTCAAAATGAACTCAGAGCCCAATCCAAAGTTTAATAGTTTTCAAATGAGTAGAGATAGTGTAGGCATTGCATTTTTGCATGTGAAACCCGATGATAAGTCTCATTTGGAGGCACTACCTTTTAAGTCGCGGAAACCGCGGGAAACAGATGTCGGAAGGGAGGAGTCAAGAATTGACTCATAGTCGGATTAAGTTCGCTGGTTTAGCTTCGGGTTACTTGTTGGTGTTCCGTTTTAAAATTTATTCTCAGCCCAAAACCCCGCAAATCACTTAACCTTAGTCCAAGCACAATCCAAAGAAATAATTAATGTATGTCACAAATTAAAATTAAAATTAAAACATCAAAACACCTAGCCAAGCCCACCCACCTAACCAAGGCCCACACGCCCATAGCCTTTAATACACACCCCAAATTAAATAATTATTAATTAAATTAAAACATTAACTAAATAAAATATTAATTATATTAATTAAATAAATAAATAAAATATTTACCAAACATAAAATAAGTATATGCCTAATATAAACTAATCAAATATAATCATTCATAACTAAATAATATATTTACCAATCTAAAATATTTGACTTCCTAATCAACACCAATCTAATCTTGTAACTTCCTAATTTAAAAATATTTTGTCGCCCCTCAATCTTGTGTATACCATTCTTGAAAAGCCTAAATTAGAAACCAAGATCCCTTCCTTGTCAAGTAAGGATAAACCCTAGCCCTTGTCTATATAAACAACACACTTTGCAACCCTAAGGGAGAGGATGGACGGCCAAAAAATAAAACAAAGTAAAACCTAAAAGCCAACCTTAAAGCCTACTACTCTCTCTCGCCAAAGCTCCACGTGAAGAACCCCTAATCTTCAAATAACGCCCACGCAACTGCCCCTAACTGAGAAACCATCTTCAACAGCCCTGCTCCTTCACGCAATTTGTAAGCCATGCACTAAAAGACCCTTCAACGTGAAACCAGCCACAACAACACGCAAAAAATCTAGACCACAGCCCTTCACGAACCGAAACAAATCTGCCAACTAACTCCATCATATAACAGCCAACTTAATCAACAAACAAACCAACCGAAGACACCTTGTTATCAGCCCCTGACCGAACGACAAATCAACAAAAGTAGCCCTCCACAGCGCAATTAAACACAGCCTAAAACCGAACCCCAAACTACCACACATGGCCCCATCCTCTGCACCAAATTGCACCTCCAACCAGCCCTCACATTCACACAAAACAGCTCCCAGAAACACCCCCTAAAACTGCGAATTACAGCCCCTGACCTGCACTTAAATCACCAAAAAATACCCACTGAAACTGCACATTTTCCCACCACCAAAACAGCAGCTAATACCCTTAAAACAGTCCCGAAAACACCCTAAACTAGTGAACAAAAACTGCACTTTAAAACCTTTGAACAACCGAACAAACAGCAACACGATACCCATTAAAACCGCACAAAACAGTCCCTAAACGCACCTGAAACAGTGAGCAGCGAAACGGCAGCGAAACAGCAGCAAAACGGAGTCAAAACAGTAGCTTGAGCAGCGAAACAGCAAGGCAAAATGAAAACCAGTGAACCGGAAAAGTTGTGGAGTGATAGCCCTTCCGACGGTTGTAAACGTGAGTCCGGAAGACGACTTAAAAGGTTAGACCTGAGGGTACCTTTCACACTTGTTTTTTTATTTGATTTTTATTGATTCTTTTAATTGTGTTTTAATTATTTATTGAATATTGTTGGCATGTGATGTGTGTTGTGGCCATTGATTAAAACGGAAAATACGTCGTCTCTCGTGGTATATAGGATGGAAACCCAGACGTAAATTCCGTAGCCGATTCCGAATGGACGGTAGTGCGGTCTATACTCGGTATACAACTCCACGTACCACTTGAGTAAACGGCGTATATTTCACTTTATGTTATTTTGATTATTCTCACTTTATTATTCCGTCTTTTAATTTCCGCATGTTATTTATTTATGTTATGATGCGATCGAGCGCATGAGCTTAGTAAGTGAAATGAAAGATCCCCTATGGGGAAGGGTTAAAGCCCTTTACCAAGATGCTTTGTCGCGCCGGTTGATATGTGTTCGGTTGAATGCAAGACACGTTCAATCGGACATATTAAGTTTGATATGATTGTCTTTATTTTTGTATGTATGATGCAATCGAGCGCATGGGCTTAGTGAGTTAGTCCAAAGGTCCTCTATTTGAGAGACGAAGAGCCTAAAAGGCCACCTTTGTGACACTACTTCACCGCGCCGGACGAAGTGTGTTTGGGTTGAATGTACGTTCAATCGGGCATACGAAGTCCTACACTTTTATTGTCTTTATTTCATGTATTGTGATGTGACGCGCATGGGCTTAGAATGTTGGTCTAAAGGTCCTCTCTTTGAGAGACAAAGAGCCCCAAAAGGCCACCTTTACGGCAGTACTTCGCCGCACCCCTTTATTTTGTTGTTTAGTATGACGTCTTCTTACATGACCATGCATCATATCACATTACGCATGGGCTTAGTATGTTGGTCTAAAGGTCCTCTATTTGAGAGACAAAGAGCCTAAAAGGCCACCTTTACGGCAGTACTTTGCCGCGCCTCTTTTATTTAGTTATTCGCTTCATAACGTCTTTTTGAAAATTCATGCATCATATTGTATTGCGCATGGGCTTATCAAGTGAGATTAAGGGTCCTCCACTTTGAGGGGTGAAAATGCTTGAAAGCTACCTTTGCTACAATGATTTGCCGCGCCCCTTAATCTATTGTTATGTACGAGAACTCATATATTCATCTGTTCATGTATGTGTCATGTCGTTTACTGCATTTTGGAGGTCACTACTATAACCCCGTTCGAACGCGTTCCGAAACGCCGCACGAACACATGTTTTCTGTCTGGTCCTGTTCGAACGCGTTATCAAGTGCTATACGGACGCGAACCTTCTGTCTACCGTTTGAATGCGTTTACGAACGCTACACGAACGCGAATACACTGAATTGAGTCATTTTCATCACATGTGCGTCTGTGTCTATATCTATCTTCTTTTGCACCACGTCATAACATGCTCACTTTAATGCCTAATTGCATCCCTAAGCGTCTTTTTGCATTATGTACTTAGTTGACTCTTTTATTCGTGCATGGACATGTAATGGCTATTTGTTTATGATATGTCTATGAAATCACATGTTCGCCATTATTTGATTCGCCTTTATGTGTGCTTGTGTGGTTAGTGTGTGCTTGTGTTTCCATGAATACAATATGCCAATGAAGTTGCATGTTCGTTGCCACTTTGATGTACTTTCAAGCATGCAATCTTAGATGTGAAATATATGCAAATTTAGGTGTAAGTTTTATTTTTGTGCATGTGAATTTAGAAGCATGATACTCTTGGAAATAAGTATTACTTAAGCTTGATTAAATTATTACACAAATCCTTTCATTACAAGTGACATAAGTAAGGGACCATTCCGAACCCAACGGTTTGAGGTCTTCCCTTGCGAGGGGTGAGTGCGGCCTTAAATCTCATTTTCCCGGTTCACACCGGGTGGCGACTCTATTATTCTCCGGTTTAGTCCCCCGTGGCTACTCCGTACTCCCGACTAGGCTGCGAGCCTAGGACAGCATGCGTCGCCCAGTTTCTGTGTTCCCACAGATAGCAATAGATCGAGTGGGATATACGGATATCAATATTCGTATTCGGTCTATTTAATCAATAGATATAAAAAGTAAACCGTATTTGATCTTAACATATTGGGTCATCGTGAGTACTCGTTCAATACTTGTTCACACATAAATTTTGACTTTTACTAATACGTATATGTTAATACTCACATCCTACACATTTAACTAACAAATATAAATAATTATTCTCGTACCCGGTCCTAATCACCGTGATCCCCTAGGCCGCTATCCCTAGGGGATTTTTTTTTCTGTTCCAAGAAATGAGGAACCTTTATGGAATAAATAAACTTTAAAGTGTATTATTGTTATTTTTCTAATAATTGGGAATCCTTACGTTATTATCTTGATTGTCATCCTCCCGCCCGCGGCTGTATATAAAAGTTGATGTGATGTTTTTGTTCAGCTTATTATCGCTTACATATCAAAAATTTATCATGTTTGAGAGAAAAATCCCAAAGGTCCAACAAGAGGGGAAACTATGAGAGAAATGAGATGGTCCATTCGAGATCAGTGAGGACCTAGGCTATAGAATCTACAAACTCTTGAATGCTAGAAATAGAAAGGTTATGCACGGGACATGGAATACACATATGCTTAAAAAATATTATATCCAAGAATTATGTACTATTTGATTGTCCAATATTCATTATGCCATGGGATTTTCCATAAACAGAAGAGGTCTGACGCATGGTAGAAAAACCCATCAGTACCTAGCCACCTCAAGGAGGAAACTCAAAACGTCAGACCCCAAAGAGAAAATGTCTATCAAGGTCCGACAAGGAAAGGAAGACTCTGATGTATGGTTGAAAAATCCATCAGAGCATGAAGTTCAAGAAAGTCAGACCCCATAGAAGAAATGTTTATAGGGGTCTGATGAGGAAAAAGAAAGACTCCGATGTATGATAGAAAAATCCATTAGAGCTGAAGTTTTTGAAAGTCATACCCTTAAGAGGAAATGCCTATCAAGGCCTGATAAAGAAAAAGAACACTCTGATGTATGGTAAGAAATTCATTAGAGCATGAAGATCCAGAAAATCAGACCCTAAAGAGGAAATATCTATCTGGTCTAACGAGGAAAAAGAAAGACTATGATGTATGAAAGAAAAATTCATCAAAGCACGAAGTTTCCGAAAGTCATACCATAAATAGGAAATATCTATTAGGGTGTGATGAGGAAAAAAGAAGACTCTGATGTATGGTAGGAAAACCCACTAAAGCATGAAGATCCAGAAAGTCAGACCCTAAAGAGGAAATGTCTATCAGAGTCTGACGAGAAAAAGAAAGACTCTGATATATGGTAGAAAAATCCATCAGAGCATGAAGTGTCTGAACGTCAAACCCTTTATAAATTCATCAGGTAGACCTCCAAGGTCAATCACATTCATGTGAATCCTAGTTTGGTCCTGAACCGTTTCTTATCCTCACATTATTGACTGTCTTGGATTAAGACGTATTCCAGGTGTATACTTGTCAATGTGCACTAATGAGTTTCGTATGTACACCCTCATAATAATGACGGTATTGGGTGACTATTAACTCATCACGCTACATCTAATATTTTACCAGAGCGACCTAAGTTTCGAGCACTTATACCCTCATAATAATGACGATCTTAGATATAAGTAGTAAGAACTCATTCATCTCCGTATTGACAAGACGAACCATCCAATAATGCTCCAACATTACTAATACTATTATTTAAATAAAGTAATCACCTAATCACATGAGATTTATGACAAACAGGTCATTAATTTAATTAGGCCAAAATTTTAATTTAAAACATGCAATATATATATATATCCAATATGACCTATGCATAATTAAATTAAAATTACTATGGCATATATTCAAAAACATGTGTTGTGTGGTTAAGCCTTGCTATTGATACCATTATGTTGGGTCAATTGTGTAACCTCTAGGGTCAGAACGGTGCCCCACGCAGCGGAAGTGGGCTTAACCCGTAGATATCTAGTATGAGTGTATTTTTAAAAATTTAATGAAATACAATATTCCATTTTCAAGTGTTTAGGGAAAAATTAGAAATAGATCTGGGTCCAGAAAAATCTAATCGGTATAAAAACCAGAAAAATGAACGCGACCGCCCTACCTGATATATGGTAGAAAAATCCATCAGAACATGAAGATCAAGAAAGTCAGACCCAATAGAAGAAATGTCTATAGGGGTCCGACGAGGAAAAATAAAGACTTTGATATATGGTAGAAAAATCCATTAGAGCATGAAGTTTTTTAAAGTCATACCCTTAAGAGGAAATGCCTATCAGGGCTTGATAAGGAAAAAGGAACACACTATGATGTATGGTAAAAAATTCATCAGAGCATGAAGATCCAGAAAATCAGACCCTAAAGAGGAAATGTCTATCAGGTCTAACGACGAAAAAGAAAGACTATAATGTATGGAAGAAAAACCCATCAAATCACGAAGTTTCTGAAAGTCATACCCTAAAGAGGAAATGCCTATCAGGGTCTAATGAGGAAAAAAGAAGACTCTGATATATGGTAGAAAAACCCTTTAAAGCATGAAGATCCAGAAATTCAGACCCTAAAGAGGAAATGTCTATCAGGTCTAACGACGAAAAAGAAAGACTATAATGTATGGAAGAAAAACCCATCAAATCACGAAGTTTCTGAAAGTCATACCCTAAAGAGGAAATGCCTATCAGGGTCTAATGAGGAAAAAAGAAGACTCTGATATATGGTAGAAAAACCCTTTAAAGCATGAAGATCCAGAAATTCAGGCCCTAAAGAGGAAATGTCTATCAGAGTCTGACGAGAAAAATAAATATTGTGATATATGGTAGAAAAATCCATCAGAGAATGAAGTTTCTGAACGTCAGACCCTAAAGAGGGAAAACCTATAATGGTCTGATGAGGAAAAATAAAGACTCTGATGTATGGTAGAAAAATCCATCAAAGCATGGAGTTTTTGAACGTCAGACCTTAAAGAGAGAATGCCTATCAGAATCTGAAGAGGAAAAAGAGACTCTGATATATGGCAACAAAGCCCACCAGAGTATATGAATCCATGTCATCAGACCCAAATAGGAACAATATGTTCGGGTCTGATAGAGAAAAATGAATTTGAAAAGACTCTGATGTATGGTAAAAGAAGCCCATCAAAATATGAACACCCTGAAAGTCAAACCCGAGAGGGAACGACTTATCAAGGTCTGACGAGAATGGACAAATGCAAAATTCTTCTAAAAACCCAAAATCTTCATTACCAGAATAAGTATTACACAAACGATGGGGCATGAATTCAAAAGCTTATTATCAGATACTGATTTCAAAAGTCTCTCGTCAGAATCTGAGTTCAGGACCTCCAAACAGAAGGTCAAAGGTATTTTTGGACAATATAACAGTACAAGAAGATAAGTTCAGGAGATCAGATAAACATCATCAGGGATGAATGCTAGGACCTGAATGTCGCAATCAGGTCAATGCGTGAGTATCAGGGCGTGAAAATCTAA